>MJUT01030686.1:27481-64514 GCA_002080005.1 Gigantidas platifrons
CCCTCAGGGAGGAGAACCTTAGTTTAATCAAATGTAACACACTGATTACTTCATCCCTCAGGGAGGAGAGCCTTAGTTTAATCAGATGTAACACACAGATTACCCTATCCCTCAGGGAGGAGAACCTTAGTTTAATCAAATGTAACACACTGATTACTTCATCCCTCAGGGAGGAGAACCTTAGTTTAATCAAATGTAACACACTGATTACTTCATCCCTCAGGGAGGAGAACCTTAATTTAATCAGATGCAACACACTGATTACCCTATCCCTCAGGGAGGAGAACCTTAGTTTAATCAAATGTAACACACTGATTACTTCATCCCTCAGAGAGGAGAACCTTAGTTTAATCAGATGTAACACACTGATTACCATATCCTTCAGGGAGGGGAACCTTAGTTTAATCAATTCTATATTTTAGGAGCTGTAAATTAAATATATATAATAATCATGTCAATACAGAATCACAGACTACTGGGTGGATGTTACCCTCGGGGACTAATAGCTCACCAGCAGAGGTATCGACCCAGTGATAGAAACACAGACTACTGGGTGGATGATACCCTCGGGGACTAAATAGTCCACCAGCAGAGGTACATAAAATGTATCGACCCAGTGGTAGAAACACAGACTACTGGGTGGACGATACCCTCGGGGAGTGACTTGCGACAGGTCGGTGGTTTTCTGCGGGTACTCTGGTTTACTCCATCAATAAAACTGACCGCCACGATATTACTAACATATTGTTGAAAGTGACGCTTAACCCTATAAACCACAAACCTTACCTTCATCGGGTACTTTCTTAGTCAACAGGTAGGACAATTATTGTATGTAAGTATGTAGACAGGACCTTTGTAAGTTGTCTAATCCTATTGTGATATACATGTAGTTGACAATACAAATTTATAAAAAGGTTCAATCTGACTTAAACATACCTGAAGTAAATTACAATAATCGTTGTACTAATAATAGTTGTTATCAATCCAAATCTATATACAGAAACTGCTCTCTTCAAGCCCATGCTAGACGTGTATCATAAAAAAAACCAAATCTGTTATATATACAGTTATTTCTTTATTATCATAAAGGATTACGAATACTTAACATTAAAATCCACCTGTTATGTAAATCTATTGTCAAAACTCTCCATTATTTTTAAAGGGGCATTAGCTACGATTTTGACCCAAAAAAAATGTTTTGGAAATTGGTAAATAGCTTTAAAATGATGAAATAAAGGTAAATATTTCACATTAAACAACTTATCGAACCACTTTCTGTCTTCTGAGAACGAAAATTACCATCGATTACTTATTTGCTTGCAAGCAAATAATTTGACCTCGCTTTTTTCGTATGCAATTGACCTTACTAGTGACAGGTAAAAACGAATAATTTGTATTTTGTCGCTTATTTACTGCCAACTTGCATGGTTCTTTGTCCGTAATTAACACCAACTAAAAGCAGATTCACAAAAAATCAGAAATAAGTGCATTGTTGTACTGATTTAATGACGATTTGACAAATCCCGTAAACAATGTCGATAATTAATAAAATGACGCCCATCGATCTCAAAACACGAGAAGTTGCAGGTTTCTTCCCCGATGCGGGTACATTTCATAACATTTATAAGTTACAGAAACACGTTTTATTAAGGCATCAATCATATCCTGATAGTTTTTATGGGTAAAAAAATGTTTCGATTTGGTAGAGAATTCCACTTTAAAGAATGGAGAGTTGTTGTTCTCTTTGTACTTAAATACTATACACAGACATTTTATTGTTACAAGATTAATAATTAATAAAATTAATAAAGTACAATGGGTGGATTTTAAGTTAGAGAATGTCCTCGTATCTCTCCAATCCTTAAAACATTTTTTCTAAGAAATGAAGAGTTACTCGGACATTCTCCTATACTTCAAACCGAGGACATTAAATGTTCATTGAAGCATGGAAAAGTATTAGTGTAAACTATATTTTATTCAACAAAAGTTACGTTTCAAACTGGAAATCTTCATATATGACGTCAATGACGTCATGTTGGTTATGTTCAGTTTGTGAGTGAGCTGCCGGAGTTTATACATAGATAATGTCCTGAAAAACAGCGTTTAATCCTATAGTAAACGTTTATTTACGATTTAAAATTGCAGGATAAATACAATACATGTGCACTGTCCAAGCAACACACTGTGTAACGAATATATCTTACCGACTACCCTTTGGATTTGAAGTTCTGAGTTTTTGTTCTTACTTTTACGAGTCTATACTCAAGAATTCATAAAATAATTGAAAAATACAAACTTTCGATATTTTATATCACAGAAAAATATCACATAATGTTCAGCAAGAACAGTCAAAATTTTCACAAAAACAATAAACTGTTTTCAAAACCCTGGAAAGAATGTTTAAAGAACACAAGTAATTTCCCAAAATACATCAAGTCAACTATTACTTATTAATGGTAATTTACTAACCCTGTATGAAATTTACTAGCCCTGTATGAAATTTACTAGCCCTGTATGAATTTTACTAATCCTGTATGAAATTTACTAACCCTGTATGAAATTTACTAACCCTGTATGAAAAACATACAAGAGGCTCAGACGCCCTGTATGAGTTATACAGGGCGTCCACGTGTTCACGCTAAACCAATCATTTTCTTACATTTATGTAGGAGGTAAGATATAGGTAAATATGTGTATGCTTCGACAGTGCACAAGTATTGTATATATCCGACGCTGATTATTAAATCATGAAACGCATCTATAATATTATTTCAGACGCTCATTGATAAATCACCTAATAAATCAAATGAGCTAATCCGGATAATATTTTATACTAAAGTATGTAATATTATTTCCGACGCTGATTAATAAATCACCTAACCCATCCGGAAAATATTTCATAAATAAAATTATAGCCAGAACACTGTCAATGTAAATGACAGATTGAGTAATCTTCAAACCGTCATGTAAGTTTAAATATATTAAAAATTTGATTCATTCTGCAATAATAAAGAAGTATTTCACTAGTATTAAATACATATTTATTTGCAGCAATGTTAATTAATTAATTGAGAAAATTAGTAACTTATAAAATCAGATTATTTCTTCTATAATATTTTTTCCGATTGAAAAGTTATAATATACAATTATGGCCCTCGGAAGAGGTGAATATCCAAAATTATCAACCCCACTAGGGTTATTTCCCCAAGGGCTTTGGTTGACAATTTTGGATATTAACCGATTCAGAGGGCCGTAACTGTTTTATTATACCGAACAAACAGTTGAAATATACTGTTTAATATTTGAATTGTTAAAGTATTATATTCCATGTTTTTACACCGTTGAATAATATGGTTATTCAATGGACGTGTGTAATTCTTGAGGTTATTCACCGTTGAATAATAGGGTTATTCAATGGACATGTGTAATTCTTGAGGTTATTCACCGTTGGCGGCGATTAGAAGCAAAAATATCCAGATTATTTTATGTCATGGGATTATCTTTTAACCAATAGAATTGATTCTTTATTATGTGAGGTATAATAATGCATATTATTATACTTCGTGTAAGTTTCTGTAGTGATATTAGGTACTGTGATATTTTGGCATATTACCTGGACAATTAGACACTCAGTACATTATGCTATTAATGAGGTCTTACAAGACCACATTACTATATAAATGTTATCCATAAGATAATTAAACAACATTATTCAGAAAATATTGGTGAGTCGTGCTAATGTGGGTCACGGGGTATTGTAAGGTCCTGAAGGATTACCTGAAGGATTATTCTAAACTGTGACACGGTGGACGACCTGTGGACTCCTTTTGGGCAACTGTGAACGGGGTTGCAATGACAAAAAATCTTTCAAATTTAATTGAAAGAGGCCGGTGTTTACAAGAATTTACCCTTTGGGCACCTCAAACGCTGGAATTTCGGAATTTCCCATATGTGTTTCAGTGGGGTGAAAAAGGATGTTATAAGTTGCTGAAATCCATCGATTAATGTAAAAATACACACTTTTTTCACTTCTTGCACATATTTTGAACATGTTATGTTATAACCTATGCATGGTTTAATCCTAATAAGCTATACCGAATATAGAACACTATTTTTATTAGAGGGCTAAGACCCTACTTTAAATAGACTAATCAATTTTTCGCGGGAAAATTGATGCAGATGATTGTTGTTTTATCTTGGACAATAGTTTATAAATATAGAATCTTGACAATGTAAAGGGAATGTAAATGTTATATTTATTCATTTGTTTGATTCTGGAATATTGTTGATCATTGATTTAAACAAGAAAAAAGGGAAAAAAGGGGGTGAATTTTACAGTTAAATAAATGTTATATAATAAATGTTATGTTTCGACAGTTTAACCCGTCACGTAATCTGGGTCACGGGTCACTGTGAGTAGCATGTGTAGTCTATTTTTATCTTGGACAATAGTTTATAAATATAGAATCTTGACAATGTAAAGGAAAGATACTATGTTATATTTATTCATTTGTTTGTTTCTGGAATATTGTTGATCATTGATTTAAACAAGAAAAAAGGAAAAAGGGGGGGGGGAATTTTACAGTTAAATAAATGTTATGTTTCGACAGTTTAAAGAGAAAAATATAAATTTGTTGCGACTAAAGCTTAAATCAGCGTTAAAAATTGAACAAATATCAGTGGTTTTGTAAATGAGAGGAGTTTGAAATAAAAACACAGGACCGGACTTTAAACAAAATTAATAATCTAGGATTATTTGAATATAGAAAAATGTCAACAACAAATTATCGCTACGTCGAGTATGGATATCACGTATATTTGAAGTTATTATATGGACATACGACAACCCAATTTCCGGAAACTTAATGTCAGCAACATAATAGTTTTTTTATTAAAAAAAAAATCCAGGACCTCTGTGTCCATGATTTTTTTTTTTTTTTTTAAGTTAAATAATATGAAATATTGACATCCACACTTGCCTTTTGGACAGCACATTTCTGTGTCCACACTTGCCCTCAGGCAACACTTGTAAGATAAGAAAAAATTATTTTGATTCGGCATAAAATCAAATATACTACACAAGCTCTGAAGAGCTTTTGACTGAATATAAAAACATATACATAACATAAGAACAACACAAGATAACAACATGCATTACTAATTTAAAACATACATAGATCAGCTATAGCATGCAGTACAAATTTGGCAACAAATTAGAATGAATTAAAATTCCTTAAAACTATAGCATATGTTTAAGATTATAAAAATTTCGAAAAGAATAAAATAATATCAACCTGTATTGATTACCCAATTACTGGAAAGATGTGCAAACAGTAAAAATTTGGCATCAACATAAACAGTAAAAGCAGCACTGTCTAACTAAAAAACAAAGAAAAAACAATTTTCAAGCTAAACTAACAAAATTTTAAAATTAAATAAATAAAACAAAAACAAAAACAAAAAAACGGATATATTTTGATATTAAATTTCTTCCACCTCATCTGAGAAATATATAATAGCATTGGAAGAAATTTGATATTGAAATTTTGTCCAAGGATAATATTTTATATTAAAAATAATCCGCCGGAAAAATATTATGGAGGAAAAAATAAAATGTTACACCGTTAAAACAATTAACGCCATGAAAGGTTAATCTTCTTGTAATGATGATTCACCCGTCGAAGCGTTTTTTAATAACTGTTCAGCTCTGCTTTTCATCATCTGTTTGATTGCTGCTTTAGGTTTCTAAAATACCCGGATGTATGGAACAAAATTGTAATAGATCTTATTCCTAATAAGTTTTATAAATTTATACTATTTATAAAAACTCTTTCTTTGTGGAACCAGCTGGAAGACTCAAATGTTAGTACCACTTCAATAGAGGCCTTTAGCGCTCGGCTAATTACATGCGTTCTCCCCCTTGACTCTACACCAGAATTGATTACAGTTCACCTGCAGATACAGATATACATAAATCAAATGACATATTTTCTTGGGAGAAAATATCATTCATTAATTTAAAAGTGACAAGCGGGTGTTTGCATATGCAGGAAAGTCTAATAGTACGTGATCTAATTCTTCACTAACGTTTTTATCACACATAGTAGCAAGGACTCCGACGTAATTTCATACGATACAAGACAATTTAATGGGTGGACAATTAGTCCTAGCAAATAGCTTAAACCTAGTATATATCTTTATTCTCACACAGCCAACATATATTTGGTACAGAGAAAGAGTAACAACATTACAGAACACACAAGGCTATATACAATATATACAAACAGAATACACACAGGATATAACAAAACACATATACAGAGATCAGCCAGGAGTTTCAATACTTTTGTTTATATATTTAATAAAATTACACAGTTTATGTAGCAGTGATCGCTTCTTTGTTTTTATAAGCTTAGAAAATTTAATAATATTGTGTCTTTTTAAAAAATATTTTGGAAGGTATTGTTTTCTTTTTTCAAATAGTGAAGTACATTCCAATATATAGTGATACTCATCACCGAGTTTTTGGCAATTGCACATATGACAAAATCTATTTTCCCTTTCAATATGTCTCCATCTACCAGTTTCGACTGGTAAATGGTGATTTGTTGTTCTAAATCTGCAAATTTTAATCGAGTCCGATAGATTTAAAATATTGAAATATTCCTCAAATTCAAGTTTTTCTTTAAAAATGCGGTAATTCAATGCTTTTGTAGAATTATTTAAAGATGCAAACCAATTTTGCGTAAATTGGTCAAGCAATCGCTGCTTTACAACATTTTTAATAAATTCTTGACCATCTACAATCTCTGTTTCCCAGATAATCGGAAACCCACAATCATTCAAATTCTTTTTTATAAAATTTATCCAGCTAAATACGGGACTTCTATCATTAAGTTTCCTGGAGAGTTTGTATAACAAGTTTGCGTATTTTGACTCTTTTCCGCCTTGAAGTCTTGCCCAATATGAAATCGCTCTAACTTTTATATCAATTTCGATTGGGTGCCTGCCGAGTTCCCCATATACCATATAGTTTGGATTTGAGGACTTCAAATTTAACAGAATTTTACAAAATTTTAGATGCACGCGTTCAAGTATATCATTCTTTCCAAATCCCCATATCTCACACCCATACAGCAATATCGGTTTGATGAGTTTATCAAATAGATCAAGCTGGATTTTAACTGTTAGTTTATACGCTCTCCCTAATTTAAGTACTTCGTACATTGCCTTAATGGCTTTGTCAGCAAGGTATTTTTTGTTAGCATCAAAATTACAAGTCTTTGTGAATGTTACTCCAAGGTAATTGAATTGTTTTACTATTTCGATATCGGCATTTTTGTAAGAAAAACCTAGTCTACATTTATTAGGTATTTTTTAGCACCTTTTCTGACATGATAATTGTTATAATACCCTAAACTTGTTTTGGAAGACATTACTTTGTTTTATTCTACTTATTTGACTAGACAACTTATTAAGGTCTTTTTATCATAATTTCCAATTTTCCATAAAAATTGTGGTCTAATCCAATATTTCTGAATATTTCTTTTATATAGCTAAATAAAGGCCATTCTTTTAATAGTCTTCTTTCATTTTACTCAAACCCACATAATACATTTGTAGCTATATTTTTGTATGTTATACCTATCTTTGATATTACTGCTCATGCGAATACTTACATTGAAAAGGTTAGCCATATACATATACATATACCGGCATAAGGTACCCTTTTGAAATGGTCACCCGTCTTTTCGTACGAGGTTGGTGGTTATAAATCTGTTAAAAGTATCAGTTCTGATATTTTTGTCCTAAGAGTAATGGTCTTTAACCAACAGATTTTACCCTCCTAGCTATTAATCAGTTAACTACGAGCCTTCATTGACTTCTCTGTTTTGTTGTGTTTAATTTTTGTGATACTGTATGCGGTATTTTTAAATGGAAGCGAATCTGTTTGTTTATATATGTATTGCCATTGGAGATCCAGTTATCTAGAGGTTAACCGGTTTAAACACGCCACACTAGTGTCTGTCCCAAGCCATGACCTGGATTTCCAACGTCATATGTCATGGTTTTGTGTTCAGTGAGAGATGATTGTTTGTTTTGTGTTCAGTGAGAGAGGATTGTTTGTTTTGTGTTCAGTGAGAGATGATTGTTTGTTTTGCTGATATTGGAGGAGTTGTTGACCATCACTGTTTAAAAACTTTCTTTTGATAATTTAAATACATGGTCTATTATTCCTACCTATGTTATTACTGCCAACGTGTACACTTGCCTAAAAAGGTCCAGCTAACATTAAACCAATTGTACTTCTACCGATACCGGTAGGCCCTACATTTACGGATGGGACTAGGGATTATTAACTTGGGATTAAATACAAGGTTATTCTCCCTCAGTTATTCGTATGGTTTGTAATTAAATTTGTGTATTAAAGGGATATGTAAAAAATTTAGAAAATATATTTTATTTACTTTCGTAACGTTTATTATACATCATTGGTTAGGTTAGGTTAGGTTAGGTTAGGTTAAGGCCATCGTTTAGCGCCACTTTCAACAATATTTCAGTTATATCGTATCTGGCCAGTTTTATTGGTAGAGGAAACCGCAGTACCCGGAGAAAACCATCGACCTGTCGCAAGTCACTGAAAAACTTTATCACACAATGTTGAATCGAATACACCTCGCCTGAGCGGGATTCGAACTCATAACGTTAGTAGAGGGACTGGCTGCATATGCAAATTCAACTACCATAGGATCACGACCACGACTGCCTTCGTAATGTGTATACTAAGTGTTCTGTCTGTATGAGTACGTTGTTAGCCAGAGGTTGATTATATAGTTGCAATAACTAATTCAGTTTTAAATAATTTAAAAATGTTCTTCGTTAGCCGTCATAGCCGAACATTTTTTCATTCCTGTATACATGTACATGTTCAAAAAACTAAAATTTTAATTTAGAGTTGTCTTTCTTTGATTGTAGATACAGTCTCTAGGTCATAAGCACTTTTTTTCTGTTTTTCGTTATTTGATATTTTCTGATCAAACGATTTTGTGTTTCTTTATTATTTTATTGTGATTATATTTAATTGGCATGCTCATTATTTGGGCAGCATGATTGGTTCTTGAGATAAAGCTGACCTCGTGTGTCTGTGTCTTTTTTCATCATTAGGCATGATTTTATTTCGGCGGGGAGCGGGGGGGTAACGCCACTTTCAGCTATACTATGGCGACCAGTTTTAGTGGTGGAAGAAGTCGGAGTACCCGGAGAGTACCACCGACCATGGGCAAGTAACTGGTAAACGTTATCACTTGCGGCTGAGAGTCGAGTGCACCATTTTTTGTAATTCACAAACCGGGTGCGAACCCACGCCGTATTGGTGATAGGCTTGTATGAGTTGTTAGGTAATCCAACTACCTAACTCATTGAGCCACCCCCCCCCCCTAAAATTTGAAAAAATATGATTTTTTTGCGTAAAATCGTGATTTTTCACACGAAATACCCCAAAAATTTCCACGCTTCGCTCCGCTCGGCGCGATTATTTTAAGTGCGCCCCCTAACTTGAAATCCTGGATCCGCCCCTGTACTTCACCATTACGTCAATATTTTTTATTAAATGAATGTTACAAAATACAAACAAAATACACATTTTTTTAAATTTATAGTCGGCTAAGTTACAAACAATGAACAGAAGCTCTAGTGGGCTTTTTACTGACAGACATAAAATTATACATATAGACAAATACATTACATATATAAAATACATTTAGCAAAATGATAATAAACAATGAGAATGCAAGCATACTACACACAACACATATAACCCCACATTAAGCATTTGTATTAATTAGCAACTAAACATTAAGCTAACTTTCATGCATGCTTAATATAAAAACATATAAAAGTACCATATTCACGTGGACACAGTGACACGAGCTGCCATTCCATGTAGGAATTTATGAAAAAAATGGTTAAATGATGTTTGAAGGCTAAAGTGGTTTGGCAGCTCGTTCCAAAGTTTAGAAGGGAATAATCTAAAAGATCCATACCTTGATTGGTGGTACTTCTGCTAAATTTTGATACCTAAAAGAATAATTAGTATGTTTTATTTTTATTAAGTCATATAAATATGAGAGACTTTCTTTATTATTCTATATACCTCAATAACTATTGCTCTTCTTATTTTGAGGTGCCCGGTTGGCTCAATGAGTTAGGTCGTTGTAGGGCCCGGGTGGCTCAATGAGTTAGATCGATGGATCTAACAACTCATACAAGCCTATCACCAATACGGGGTAAGTTCGCGCCCGGCTTTGTAAACTACAAAAAGGGTGCACTCGACTCGCAGCCGCAAGTGATAACGTTTACCAGTTGCTTGCCTATGGTCGGTGGTTCTCTCCGGGTACTCCGGCTTTCTCCACCACTAAAACTGGTCGCCATGATATAACTGAAATATTGTTGAAAGTGGCGTTAAAACACCAAATAGCAAATCAATGTCCTTATTTTGAGGGATGGAAGTTTCGATATTACTAGCTGATGTTTGTGGAAACTTTAATGGTCTTCATATATGAATTGGCCCAGAAACAAATGTTACATATAAAATGGAAGAGAAAAACATAACAAAATCTGATGAAGAGAAAGGCCTTGGTATCACCATAGATGGCACACATAAATCTACAAACTAAAAAAGCAAACCAGAGACTAGGGATGATTAAAAGAAGTTTCTGCAATATGGATAAGGAAATGTTTCTGCCACTAGTAGTATATAAAAGTATTATTCATCCCCACTAAGAGTATGGGAGTAACATATGGTCTATTATATACAAAAAAGATGCGATTCAAATAGAAAATGTGCAAAGAAGAGCTACAAAACTAGTAAAGAATATAAAACACCTGAGCTATAGTGAAAGACTTAAATACCTAGGACTCCCATCACTGTAATACAGAGACTTAAATACCTAGGACTCCCATCACTGTAATACAGAAGAAGAGCTACAACACTAGTAAAGAATATAAAACACCTGAGCTATAGTGAAAGACTTAAATACCTAGGACTCCCATCACTGTAATACAGAAGAATGAGATCTGACCTGGTAGAAACATATAGGATAATTTACAACATCGATAAAGTGGACAGTAACAACGTATTTCCTAGAAATGAATCATGTAGTAGTACAAGAGGACATAGACATAAGATATATAACAACACTCAAGAACCAGTATTAGGAAATACAGTTTTTCTCAACGAGTGGTGGATATATGGAACAAATTGCCGGCAAACGTAGTAGAATCTAAGACAGTCAATTATATGTTCAAAAGTCAGCTGAACACACACTGGAAAAACCTCGACATAAAATTTATGCCAGATGTATATGGACCGGAAGTGACAGGAAACACACAATCAAGGCTGGTCTCAGGGGCCTCAGGCCCAGGCGTATGACCTCGGGACAAGGTAAACATGATACATCATTAAGTTGGTATATTATTTGATTAACACGAAAAGCTTCCTCCTTCACCAGTTTTACTGAAAATGATTATTGTTCACTATATAGGTAGAATCGATTTGAAAAGTATATGAATGAATAATTTAGAGAAAATAAAACATGAATCAGATTTAATCTTAGACTTTGTTGTCGTTGGTCTCGGTTCCCTTTGCCGACTCTCTCATATCTCGGATCTGGTAAGAGCTATGTACAACAAAGCTGATCACGCTCCGATTATTCTATAGTGACGAGTGGAGGGCAATCTGAGTGTGATCAGTCGTGGGCTACCGACGACTGAGTTCAAAATGTGAAAAGTTTACAGACGACGGACCGTGCAAAACCAATATCATGGTGTGTCCATTTTCTATGACTCTCTGTACACGACTTTAGTAGTAGCCGCGTATTGCATTAAACACTAAATTTACTGTCCACTAACACTTTTTGTGGATGAAATGGAATCCAAAATTTATGATGTCAAGCCTTTTTTCTTATTTTTTTTTTTCAAATAATAATTCAAGCTTTATTTATAAATAAATAATTTGTATGATGGATATATCACCCCTCATTTGTGAACAGGGTGTGTTCGGAGTTTCACCAAACTCACCCTCATGTCACCAATATCAAATTTGGTGCATTCAAACCGGTTTCAGTTTCGGTTTTAACTTTTGATAACAGTTTTAAAACTGGTTACAGTTTGGTATTGCAAAAACAAATAGATAGTTTGAAATCAGTTTCTTTTTTAAAATGGTTGAAAAAATAAAAACCATCGTTCTTCTTTTTTCAGGTACAACTATCGGTAGCTGCGGAACCGTATCCGCCAAAAAAAGGACCATAAAGGGCTATGGTTCCGTAGCTAAACTATCGGAAACACGGGTATTTTTTTTCTTGGCCTAAGGTCAACTGGCTGTATCTAACAAAAGATATCTGACGGAAACGATGGTATTGTCTCAATTTTACTAAATAAAGCGGCATAACTCTGGAACCCAAGGTCCGACATAACTCAAAACCAAACTTGACCTGCGGGTCATGATATCCAACAAAGACTACCAAGTATAAAGTCAATTGGTTGTACATGTCATAACAAAAGTCATCCGACGGAAACGATTGTATTGGCCCAATTTTATAAAATGAAGGGGCATAACCCTGGAATCGAAAGTCCGACATGGCCCAAAATCTAATTTGACCTGCGGGTCATGATATCCAACAAGACTACCAAGTATAAAGTCAATTGGTTAGAGATAACAAAAGTTATCTGATAAAAACGAAGATGACGGACGTCCAGCCAGACGAACGGACGTCATACATGATATTATAATACCTCGCCACTGCGTCAGGTCAATTTTTTCTCTTATATTTTGTCATCTTATATTTGTTGTTTTGACAAATATCGGCATATTTTCGTTAACTTTTTAGTGGAATGAAACAAAATAGATTTTGACAAAACATTCTCTCAACCGATAATGACTTAAAAGACTTATACCACAATGTATGAAAATAGTCATTTTTACAAAAACATTAAAAAAAAATAGCAAAAATGGAAAATACATTGTATAATTAAAATAAATATTGCAACTGAAAAATTTAATATTTTCATTCTCATCCAATGCGTTCCCTTCCGCCATCTTGTCTGGAAAACAAACCGCTAAAACTGCACCACGAGGCAGTTTGGTCAGTTTCATCAACCAGTTTCAGTTTGTTGAAAACAAATGAACAAACCGGTTATGGTTTCGAACCGGTTTAAAATCGGTTTTATGCAACAAATGGATAGTTTGACAAACTGTTTCGAAATTGAAACCGGTTTGAATGCACCAAATTCGCTCAAAATGTCCACCCATGGTTAATATTCTTGACTATGGGTACCCAATGTAACTTGATTTGTACATTTAAGTTACACAAAGAATCTATGAAAGATATTTATTACTAGGATGGTGTTAAGTAAAGATATTTATTACTAGGATGGTGTTAAGTAAAGATATTTATTACTAGGATGGTGTTAAGTAAAGATATTTATTACTAGGATGGTGTTAAGTAAAGATATTTATTACTAGGATGGTGTTAAGTAAAGATATTTATTACTAGGATGGTGTTAAGTAAAGATATTTATTACTAGGATGGTGTTAAGTAAAGATATTTATTACTAGGATGGTGTTAAGTAAACAAAATAGCAATAGTAGGAAAGAAAAAAAAATACTATTAAAATTAGCTTTTACAGTATGTCAATATGGAAATGATTTTCTCATTTTGTGACATGTATAAAAGAAATACAGTTTACAATGTAGAAGTTGAATTTGTTTCAAATTACAAAAGGGAAAGCATACCAAGTCATTAATTATTTTACAGAAACTGTTCCAATATTTGCAGCGGACAATTTCAGTCCAGTCACTTCCAATTGAACAGATCAGCATTTGAATTAGCTATAATGTCATAATGAACAGCCTGTGATCTTTGGTCTACGTTCATCCATTATTAACCATTTTGATAATTTTTCACCCTTGGGCAATGATTGCAACTTTTGATGACCCAAGAGTGGGTTAAGTAGAATTCCGAACACGCCCACTGACTCTCCGTTTGGTTTGGACTTAATAATTTTCTGGGCTTACCAATGACATAGTTGAACACACATATATTAAATTAAAGCCAGATTTGTAAGATTTTCACGTCACAACATTCCTTTCCTTTTTTCCTTCATTTCGTTATAAATCCTGCTGTAACAAAAATGGACGATATTAAAATTTTGATGAAGGATGGTAAGGTGTTGCTCTGGGTTTGGCAATTTGTAGTAATTCTCAAAGTTGGTTCACCACATGTCCATATTTTTCCCTTGGTCGGTATGGAGTTCGAAAGGACATCCAAAGCGTGCAAAAGAAGTCATCAACAAGTTCTTTGCAACTACGTCTGCTGTCTGTGGATAACGGGAAACATTCCAACCTTTTTGTAAACTGGTCAATAATCATTAACAGGTATTTGTTTCCTTTTTTTTTTTTGGTAATCGGAAGTGATCCGAGAATTCATGTCCATATGGACTCTTTCCATATGAAATCCAGAATGATATTGTTCCAGTTTCGCTTTTGCTTTCTTTGTTAGTTTTTTGTTCCTGTTGGAAATAGGACATGACTTAACATATAATATACATCACTGTATCATTCCATGCCAAATACCTGCGTTCTTCAGTTTCTCGAGCGTTTTGTATTGTCTTAGGTGCAGGACTTCTTTCTGCATCTGTTTTTTAACTATAAAAAAATAGTCTATGGGTAATAAAATCTTCCCATTTGTAGTAAAGAATTCAATCTTGTAATTGTAGTTGGGTATTACACATCCAAAAGTGTCTCGCTGTTCTATTACTGAGTTGTAGTTCTTGTTTGGAAGGAGTGTATTTCTGTTTTCTCAAGACATCAGTAATCTCAAATCATGGTCCTTCATCTGTTCATCTGTAGGTACTCCGATGAATAAAGAGTTACCCACGAGTTTGCTTAAACATCTGTGTTACTTTCTGATGTAAGTGTCCTGGTGGTCAGTGGAACCACAAAATCAACGTCTTCCTCAAATGTTCCCGTTGTTGTCTTGCTCTTGAACAGAAATCACAACCTTGACATGGTAAATCCTATAAATAAAGCCCGGGTCTATTTCATTACAAACATTTAATTCATCTGGTATACGAGATAACCCATCAGCATTCGAATGTTTCCAGGTCTAGTGTCTCAGACTATTGAAGTTTAAAGAACTTCCAGACTATTTCTTTGGCGATGGAGATCTTAACCTTGGATTAAATCTTTGTGGTGATTTGTTTCTGGGTTTGTCACACTGTGCACTATAATGTTCTTCTACGCCACAGTTAAAACACCTTCCACTTTTAGTTGGGCTTTTCAAAATGTCTAATACCTATAGAACAGCTGACTTTGTCTCCTATAGATCATTCTCTGTTTTCTTTATCCGTGATTTATAAAAAATATATCAAACAATCGATGTATATAAAGAGAAGTACCTGAATCAGAAGATCAATATATACCTGAATCAGAAGATCAATATATACCTGAATCAGAAGATCAATATATACCTGAATCAGAAGATCCGACTCGAAGTAAAACTTGAACTAATTATCAATTTATATGTACTCTTGTGGCAACGTGTGTACGGTTGTCACACAACAAACATAAATCAGACAAGAAAGAAAAATATATTCCTCGCAAAAATGATTCTTGGCACAGCTGTGACATCAGACGATCTGTCGCACACAACTGTGACAAAAATATGCATCAGAAAAAAGAAGAAAACAAACCTAGCAAAACAAATATATGTACAATTGTCGATACTAGTTGGGGATATGCCCTATACTGTACTAAGCGGTACTATAATCGGTAAATATAATGACAAAATTGAGAAAAATATTACAAATTTTGCTAAATATAGCACGCAAAAATGCACATAAATATCATTCCAAACACAACAATGACATCAGGTGCTTTGACGCACAGAGCTGCAGTAAGAACGAGGAAAAAAATATATCACGAAAATGTTGATCGATATCCACTTCAAATCTGCCCTGCTGCTATTCTAATAAACTGTATAAGTGATCTATGTCAAAAACACATCCTGAAATGATATTACAGGGGCCGTGCAGTGACTTCAAAAAGGGGGTTTGGCCAGGGCTGGATCAATAAAGTGAAAATCCAGAAATAATGGGCAACCTGAAAAATAAATGCGATTTTGAAGCGGCAGAAAGCAGATAGGTTTGCACTCTCAGGCATATTCTATTTGTATTTACTTAGATTGGACTGCAAGAAGTATATAACGGAACTTTAGGGTTAATTAGGAACTAATGTAGTCCAATTTCCATGCACAATACGCTCCGGAAATATACAAACACTCCAGGAAAATACGACAGGGTAGAGTATTCAGACAGTGTTAGCTGGTACTTTACTCGATTTGGCACTCCTACACCAATCATTTTTACTCCAACAAATACGTTAACAATGGGAAAGGTTCATGTATCCTCAAAACCCTGTGAAAACCTGGTTTAGCATTGTTTTCGATAACAACACGTGGTCATGTTGTGTAGGGGGGGGGGGCGACGATCTTGGTATCCTATGGGGACGAGGATCATTTTTTATAATCAACGTTTTTATTATTTTGGGGAAGCATTGGTAACCCATTTTCAAGTTACAAATTGACGTAATTTACAGGCTGATCACAATACCGAATAAAAACAATATAAGACAGCAAAAAAACCAAAAAAACGGAAGCCGGAGTGCCCGGAGAGAACCACCGACCATGGGCAAGTAACTGGTAAACTTTATCACATACAAGTCTATATGTATTAGTAGTAACACAGAGATATGAAATACATTATTTTAATTGTTTTAAAAGAATGTTGCGCTCATTTATGGAAAATGTAGGCTGTTGATTTACATGTCATTTGTGAATGAAGGTTTCGGATGTCTATACCTAGTCAGGAATATGAGGATTGACCTCAGTTGTTTCTTGGGTGACTTGGATTTGCCTTTCGATTTGTAAAATGGCGTTCCCCTTTGATCGTGTTCGGAGTTTTGTTGTCACCTTTTTTCTATAGCATACTTTCTACGTTCTTCTGGTTTATTTCATTTCTATTGATCAATGCCTTTTCTGTAGAATTGTCATGAAAGTTTCTTAATTTATTTTGATAGGTTTGAAACACATTTTATACTTTATTTAGTACATCATGTTATAGTCTAGCACCTACCAAGAACGGAGAACTGCTCACCCTTCGAGACACCCGAGTTAATCCCAGTTCATACGGGCCCCGTAGACGGACAGACACATATTAAACCGTATATCCCCTTGCCCTCGGAGACGGAATACAATAATCGGATTAATCTCGTTTTTTTCTTTTTTTTCTTTTTTGCTGTCTTATATTGTTTTTATTCGGTATTGTGATCAGCCTGTAAATTACGTCAATTTGTAACTTGAAAATGGGTTACCAATACTTCCCCAGAATAATAAAAACGTTGATTAAAAAAAATTATCCTCGTCCCCATAGGATACCAAGATCGTCGTCCCCCTACACAACATGATGTTGTTATCGAAAACAATGTTAAACCAGGTTTTCACAGGATTTTGAGGATACATGAACCTTTCCCATTGTTAACGTATTTGTTGGAGTAAAAATGATGGGCTTAATTGGTGTAGGAGTGCCAAATTGAGTAAAATACCAGCTAACACTGTCTGAATACTCTACCCTGTCGTATTTTCCTGGAGTGTTTGTATATTTCCGGAGCGTATTGTGCATGGAAATTGGATTACATTAGTTCCTAATTAACCCTAAAGTTCCGTTATATACTTCTTGCAGTCCAATCTAAGTAAATACAAATAGAATATGCCTGAGAATGCAAACCTACCTGCTTTCTGCCGCTTCAAAATCACCGTCCCCGCGCGATGCCGATCGCCGTCCCCATATGTTGTATTGATCACGGTGAAGAAAGCAACTATTTTCTCTCCCAAAATACATGTATAGGTGAAAAATGGCGCGAACAAATGTCAACTAAATCGGTATCAGATTCTGGAAAAACAGTGGGATCGTGCCGACGTCTGACACCACTGAAATAAACTATAACCTTTATAAAGGATATACCTGAAAGTTATATCATATATCCTGGCTTGACTTAGCAATTGTTGAAAGTCAGGACGGAGTCATCGTAGGGACTTTCACACTCATTGATGATTGATTATCTGTTAACTGGTAAATATATATAGTTATACATGTGAATGTAGGAAAGAAAGTCACAGGGAAAAATGTCTAGTCTATACCTTATAATTTTCGAGCTACGAGGTGAAAATTATGGAAGCATTAAGCATGTTGAATCATAGAATAATGAGATAAAATTTAGCAAAAATCACAGTTAATATAATCTTTTATTTTAGACACATGTGAGAATACATCTGCCCATCTTGCTAGCTGTTCCTCGGTTGTGGGTAGGACCTTTCCATTTTTGTCTTTAATCTGTTGGCTTGTTGTCCTGCAAGTATTTTGGTGGTGTCATATAGATCTTTCATATTCCTCATGTTTGCAGCTTCTTCTGCTTGTGCAGCAATATTTTCTATGTATGTTCTCCTATCTTTTCTTACACTCTGTCTAACTTCCTTGGGAGCTTTGTTGTATTCTGCTTGAGCTGTTGCCTTTTCTTTCATAGTTCTGTTGCAAGATGGACAGAACACTTTAAGGAACTACTAAACGGACCACCACCTGATGTAACACCAGAAATTAACAGAGCAGATGGAGAACTAAAAATAAATCTTAATCGAAGACTTGCATCATTTCTTATTTGAATGCAAAACCATACGTGGTATCAGACAAGAACTATTCGAAGAAATTGAAATATTAATAAAAATCGTTTTATCCGGATCTCGCGTTTTCAGAGTTACCGCCCTTTCAAAAGCTGCAGTTCTTGATCGGAGACTTTTGCTTTAGTTTTAACACTGAGCTTGGTTTCTCGCTTCACCAGCTCAGTAAAAAAACTGTTATGTAAAATGATGAAAGAGCGAACTATTTTCATGTGTCGATGATCAGGAACTCGCTTAATATTATGTTTCTTTTATTTTATATGTCATTCATATTTTACTTATTATTTAGTGCAATTAAAATAATGTGATACATTGTATATAATTTTGATTTAATGAAGAATGACACATTTGATTCCGTGATAATATGTTACGACCTATATCACAATGACTTTAATATGTCTTTGTTCTTTGATGAAAATGTTCGTGTATGATTTATGCTAATAATATACTAGTAGTTGTTTATTTGTGATTATTATATAATTAGACGCAAACATTGGTACCCTGCTGATGTTTGCCCCCGTTGTAAAGGGGTAGTTTCTGAATAAAANAATATATATATATATATATATATATATATATAACCTGCCATCAAAAACAGAAATTAAACTAGCCAAAGCTTCAGGTCCAGATAATATTCCACCAGAGGCCTTGAAAGCAAACCCAGACCTAACAGCAAACATACTTCACAAGATCTACAGTGACATATGGAAAAACTAAGTAATGCCTCACGACTGAACATTGGTCATTTAATTAAACTGCGAAAGAAAGGTAATCTCAAAGAATGCAAAAACTACAGAGGAATCGCACTATTGTCAGTGGTTGCAAAGGTGCTGAACAGAATACTTCTAACAAGACTATTGAAGACTGTAGACGAAAAGCTAAGAGAACAACAAACAGGCTTTAGAAAAGATCGATCATACACAGACCAAATAGCTGCTCTGCGAATAATAATAGAACAATCATTAGAGTGAAACACCTCCTTATTTCTCAACTTTGTAGACTTCGAGAAACCTTTTGACAGTTAAAATAGAGAAGTTTTATGGAACCTAATGGCACACTATGGAATACCTCAAAAGTTCATCAACATCACCAGGAACTCTTAATTACAACATGCAATGCAGAGTCATAGTCTGGCAAACTAACTGAAAGTTTTGATGTCAAGACAGGAGTAAAACAAGGCTGCTTGTTACCCCCTTTTCTCTTCCTCATGGCTATTGATTACATCATGAGAGAGTCAACTGAAGGAAAAAGAAACGGAATTCAATGGTCAATGTGGCAACAACTGGACGACTTAGATTTCGCAGACGATATAGCCCTCATCTTCAGTACACAACAACAAATGCAAGAAACATCGATTAAACTGGGACTAAGACCAAACGGATAAAGGATACCAACTTGTAAGAAGTCGAGGAGTTCACCTACCTAGGAAGCATTGTGAATATTGAAGGAGGCACTGATACTGATGTAAAGAACAGAATTAACAAAGCCAGAGCCATCTTCAACATTCTAGTGGCAAGAACATCTCAAGAGGCATAAAGATGAAAATCTTTAACTCAAATGTGAAATCTGTGCTCTTATATGGGGCAGAAATATGGAGAACAACAAAGGTCATGTTGTCAAAAACCCAAAGATTCATCAACTACTGCCTACGAAAATTCATGAACATCCGATGGTTCGACAAAGTCAGAAATGAGGATCTTTGGCAAAGAGCAAACCAGGACCCCATAAACACACAAATTAAAAAGAGGAAATGGGCATGGATTGGCCACACACTGAGGATACTACCAAACAACATCACCAGACAGGCCTTCAAATGGAACCCATACGGCGAAAGAAGCAGAGGACGACCTAGAAACACCTGGCGTAGAGACATAGAGTCAGAATTGAAAGAGCAGGAACACAACTGGTACTCGGCAGAAAAACTAGCGCCAAACCGAGTTAAATGGAGGGAGTTCGTCCATGGCCTATGCTCCCTAGCGGAGCAACGGGCCTAAGTAAGTAAGTAAGTAAGTAAGTAAGAGAATACGTACTACATGAAACATATGTGACAAAATTCTCTTTTCATGTTTTTTTTCTCTAAAAATATATTCACATGATGTTGTCATTCGAGAGTCTCCCGTTGCAAAGAGCGCTATTCAGTCATTGTAGACAGTATTTGGTCTTTTTAAAGGAAAGCTTTGAAAATTCCTTACTGCTTCACAACTCCCGACAGGCATGTCAAGTACAGCTTATGCGCAATAGTAATATTAGGGAACACTTCAGTTAGGTGTTGTTCACAAATACGCAGAAGAACTTCTGTCCATTACATTTTAGATGGCGTGTTTTCTTCTGTGTTCTGGGATTTCCTAAAGTATATATTCTTTGGATAGATATCACTCTGATAACTACTCAAATTGGCCACTTGCAGGCACATCTTGGGGTTATATGGATATAAGAGCATATTCAAAGGTCAATATACTTCAACACATTGGCTTATGATTCTATCACTAAAATATCCTCTGTGATTGTGATCCCTGGAACTTACAAGCTTCATTAGTTTCATAGCAGATCCGCCAAATGCGCGTGTTCCGACATAAACGGAGGGTATACACCCAACACTAGTGTGGTGTATTTTTGTTGAACTTGATTAGTAAATATCAAGACTCTTGTTAGTCGAGTCGTCTAATCGAACGCTATCCCAGATTAGATTGTCTTCCATTCTCTATCCAGAGTTGTCGTTCCTGCTACGCTACACAACATGTTGTGTAGCGTAGCAGGAACGACAACTCTGGATAGAGAATGGATTGTCTTCATCTCATTATCAGG
Organism: Gigantidas platifrons; assembly: GCA_002080005.1. Taxonomy (NCBI): domain Eukaryota; kingdom Metazoa; phylum Mollusca; class Bivalvia; order Mytilida; family Modiolidae; genus Gigantidas; species Gigantidas platifrons. The sequence continues at coordinate 49,075 of MJUT01030686.1, forward strand.
GAACCAGTGTTAACGTCACAAGATTTGACCAATCGTAGTCACGGAAAGTATTCAGTTCATTGTGACCTTACTATCAGTCCTTTCCGTCGCAACACGCCAGAAGGTAAGAATGAATGAAGCCGGTTATCAAATTTTCTTTAAATATGAATGAAAAACATCTTGTCATAGCAAGACGACTTTTTATTAACCATTTTCGTACCTAATTTTACAGGAGAAGATGATGGAAGCTCTCTCCAAATTGGTTAAAAGTAACCCGTTTAGCAGTCCGTTCCAACATGCAAACTGTGAAGGGTTAAAAGTGAACGAGACCAGAACGATCGCTGCAGCAGCAGCATCCCAAGGTTCTTATCTAATAATCAGTCACTTAAAGATATATTGTGTCAATAATTTGTGTATGAAATGTGTGTTAAATCAAACTGATCAGTTCGTGTAAAATAGCAAGGGGCGATTTCAAGGGCATTGTGATTTGTAAAATGTTGTGATTTTGAAATGCTTGAACTTCTAAGAATCCAAGTTATCTTTTCATCAACTTTAGTTTACAACTTAAGAAATATGTACTAGGATACTAGGAAGTCACTCTAAGAATTATAAGCTGGGACACAGTACTAGTATATTAATTATCCAGTCTAGTACATGACTACATGTTATGTAATCTTGTTGAGATAAGGGTTCCAAAGAAATTTTCTGTCTGTATCTCTTTCTTCGGAAGCGTGGATGAAGATACAGACATGAAATTACATCTTACGATGATGTACTTTCTGAACACAGGCATTAGACACTATTAATCAATAAAAATTCAGTAGAGTAGTCCGTGCCAGTGGTAAAAAAATGTTTCTCCTATTAAAATATATTCCTTTTTTGTAGTACTTATTAAAATATAGCAACATATAAATATGCAATATTTTTTATTTATTTTATTTTGATTTCGTACATGAAGATATTCGATCATTGATGTGGACTGCACAATCATGGTGAATAACCATTGAAGCTCAGCTGGCCTTCATCAGCAGCAGACATATGTCGATGTACTTTTTTTTTGTATTGTCTGAAATCCAATAAATCATGTGGGGGTGAAACCATTCAGTAGTAGGAATGTCCCAAAATACTGCAGTTTAAAAGTACAAACCCGTTCACAAAAAATTAACTGATATATTTACATTTTGTTGATTTTTGCAAATGGAAGCTAAGCCTTCTCTTTTTATATTACAATACAATAACTTTATTGCAAAACAAGAAACCCTGACGGGCAGTGCAAATTACAACAAATAATGACAAGTTGACAACAACATAAGACATACAGTAAGAATTCAAATCAAATTTAAATTTATATATATACATGTATACAGTCAAGGAAATTAGGACTTTGAATCCACAGGACATTCGGTCCTGTGAACTATGAGGAATTACAGGACCGAACTAGATTTTACAGGACCGACAATAAAATAATATATATATTTTTAAATAATAAATTTAATGATTGCATTAAGCTTACAATCATAAACAGCAATATCTACTATTAAGACAGCGGCGTAAAGGTTAGAGTGTGAGTGCTCCGGTCGGATCAGAAAAGACTATAAAATTTGTATTTTTTGCTTCTCTGCTAAGTATGCAGCATTAAGGAGAAAGAGCAAAGACTGGTTGGCTCTGAATCAGTATAATGTGTCCAAGTGGGATGACAATTTGACACTATGTCCATAAATGTATTATTGTAAACAGCATGCAGGGATTTAGCCAGGATTTTGAGGCCATTAGTCACTTTTGCCGAACAGATTTTTTTTTAAATTATGAATAAACAAGAATATAATGAGCTTAATCTTATAATCAGTTACGTTGCCTTATTGGTTAGTAATGGAGATTGAAAACCTCCTAGGATGGGAACATACTCTGTAAATTAACAACCAACTGATAAAACATAAAATTGCCACTATTTTGATTTCAATACCACACAAATTTTTGAAATATTACTGTACTTTGGTCTAATGCCACACTAATTGTAATAACCCCCACCCATTTTGAAATGTTACTGTACTTTGGTCTAATACCACAACAATTGTAATAACTCATATTTGTGTAGTCTTCACCAGAAAAAAAAATTCTGCCAGTTTGCCCAATGGTCCAACTTCTATATATTCTTTGTAGGAAATCACTATAGAACAAATGTCAAAAACTGAAGCAAGTTGTAAAATAAATAATTATTTCTCAGACCTCATAATCAAATTGCAACAATTGGAATAAAAATATTGTAGTGTTTTTTTTTAATTGCAGACACCTGTCTGTTTGTAAATAGACCTATAAATAGAACGCAATTGTTATCCGGATGCTGATCAATATATAAAAAAAACTCCTTGCATTCTTTTGTCGTGCAGTGCATTTCAACGAATTGTTGATGAAGAAAACTCTAGAGAATAATATTTTTTCGAAATACATGTACCACGATCACTGTAATCACACAAAATATTTTATGACATCAAAATTTTACGACAATTAAACTTGTGATTATTTATTTTAGATTTTTCTTGATTAAAAAATAACAAATAAAAGAGAATTAGAAATATTTTTTAAATTGAATTTACCGAAAACTTCAATTTATCTATTCTTAAAGACAGCGGCTGACAAAAAAAATTACCGGACTGCCGGAAAATTTATCGGACGCTGTCCATCGGTCCGGTGCCAATTTCCTTGACTGATGTATATACAGATAACTGACACCATGTGGACCCTATTTTCGCAACTTCATAGATTGCTTTATATAGTCGACAACGTTGGATAAGATATCTTGACTGGGATTTAAGATAATTTTAAGTTTAGCGATTGAGTCAAGCTGATTGAAATCAGGATAATAGTTTTCAATTTCTTGTATCAGACTATTTCGAATATTAGAATTAATCAAGACACTATTTTCTTGCATGTACATGTACCATTGACTGTGGATTTTTATATTGATATACATGTAGTGTCTAGAGCCTGTATTCTGATGTTATGCTAAATTATTTGAAAACAAAGAGTCCAATGACTTCTATTCTATGTCATATTTTCCTTTTACGGGTCTTCATTTTTTATATGCCTATTCCCTATCCTTTTGCATTGAAATTCCAATTCTATTTTTCATCCCAGGGTAAATGTACCATGTTTATATACTCCTATGGCGATATGAATGAGTGAATACTTTCTTGACTTTCTCTATAGCTATGGAAATTTAAAATAATTTGATGGTTTCGAATGTAGATGGGATGACAGGTACATGTACAACTTTTTATTGTAACATGCAATTAAAGACTGGTCCATGGTCAGACTTTCAATATTACATAATAATAATAATACATACAGTATATAATTAAATATGACCTGAATGCCCCTCGAGAACAACACATTATCTACCCTCGAGGCACACACTGGGCAGCTCTATGGGTTGAACTTCATAAACTGCTACCAATACCAAGTTTTACAATATTTACACTACATTGTATATTGTTATTTATAAACTTTTGGAATTACTTACAGAGGAAGTCAGTTGTGAATTTGGATCAAACAAATATTATGCCCTCTGTGGATTTGGTGGTATTTTAAGCTGTGGAATAACACATACAGCAGTTGTCCCTCTTGATTTGGTGAAATGTCGAATTCAAGTAGCACCTGAGAAATATGGAAACGTTGTAAAGGGCTTTAGAGTATCTGTAAAGGAAGGTGGTGCAGTAGAACTGACAAAAGGATGGGCACCCACATTGATTGGTTATTCAATGCAAGGACTATGTAAATTTGGTTTTTATGAAGTCTTTAAGATATTCTATGGAAATCTTATTGGGGAGGTAAGACAAAAAAGTTTTAATGACTCAACTTGTTACAACAATTGTAAACATTTAACCTTATTGATATTAACATTACTTTGTTTTTGTCAGACACTCCGGCTTCTTCCACCAATAAAGCTGGTTGCCATGATATACATGTACATAACATGTAGCTGAAATATTGCTGAAAGTGGCATTAAACACAAAAAAATCAAATCAACCAATTTATTTACATGAAGCTTTATTTTCACAAGACAACTTTTGTTTCTTCAGTGTTGATCCATTATAATTAACATACAATGTGTTGTTGGTGTGAAACACTTTTTTTTTTTTTAGCAATTTATATAAATATTTCCCACCAAAGAAATTTAATTGCAATTATAATATTTTTGAATAATTTTGGATTAAGAATAGATGTATAGAATACTGACCTCAAAAAACCACATCGGTGGCGTAATGGTTAGCATGCTCACCTTCAGTGCGGTAGATCATGGGTTCCAGCCCCAATCAGATCAAACCAAAGCACGCAGCATTAAAAAGAAAGAGCAAAGACTGGTTGGCTTGGAATCAGAATACTAAATGAGTCCGAGTAGAGCCACATGTCTACCTGTGTACTGTTGTTTCAGTGAGCTAGCACTATAAAAAAAAAATCTAACTCAGCGTGTTGGTCTAGAACAAAGCAGACATCATCATCTCATTGAAAATGAACTTGTTCTCATCATGATATGGCTGAAAAATTGCTGAATTTGCGTTGAACAACAATCACTCGCTCATGCAAAAAAAGTAAATAAATTTATCATGATTACACCAGTTTAGGTTCTTGTGGTGATATTTGTACATCAATTCAGCAACACATTTCAATTCAGTTTATTCAGGTATAAAAAGAACAAAATAGGTTAACAATGTTGTGCTGGAAAACATTGTTTAAGAAATCTGGTCATATTTATCCCATTATTCTTCTTACTATTTCAAAGACAATAATCATCTGGTTGCTTTAATTTACAAACATTTCCAAGGAAATGGTCAACAACTACACATTTTATATTATCATCTGAAACTGCTGCCAACGATCTCGTTTGAAAACATGATCTTATTAATTAAAACTTTGAAAAAATTTAAATGACCAGTTCTGTTCATTAGTTCAAATTTACTTGTCCACTTACAGCTAAGATTTTTAAATTCACTAAATGGGAATTCTTGAACCATTGCCCTATAAAGACAACAAATTAATTCCATTTCTGTTACAAAAATACTTTTATAATTAACAGGAAAATTCCTTTTTATGGAGAACGTCATTATACCTAGCAGCCAGTGCATCGGCTGAGTTCTTTGCTGACATTGCCTTGTGTCCTATGGAAGCCTGTAAAGTCAGAATTCAAACACAGCCAGGCTGGAGCACCACACTAAGAGAAGGATTTCCTAGGATATTGAATGAAGAGGGTATTGGAGGGTTTGTATTATTATCACTAGTCATTTCACCTAAGTTAGGCCACAGTCCGAAACATTTTGAGTAAAGGGACATGCTGTATATTTGAAATATTTGTTGTGAAAAGAAAGTTTAGACAGTGATGGTCAAACATTCCATTAATATCAACAGAATGAACACAAAAAGACTACGACATATGATGTTGTTTTAAACATATTTTATTAATTATTTCAACATAACATTACAATATTCAACATATATACATTACATAATTAGAAGTAATCAATAGGATTGGGAAACAAGTTACAATAACTTATATTAATCCCTATCCGTAGGAATAAATTTATTTATAATAATGTAAATCTCTAAGGGGAAGAACATTGAGAACAAACTAAGAATATTTTTATATAAATTACAAACGGTGTAAAATGATAAAACAAATACAGTGATTTGGTGTTTGATGTAAAAAAATATTTGATGCAAGTAATTAAGAAAAGAAAATAATAATAATAATAATAATCCAAATCCATTTTAAATGGTTTTAAATGTAATAAGCATAATTCCTGTGAAATTGAAGGGAAGCAAATCTGATTAATTTCATATTCCTAATAATTACAAATTATCAGGTCCCTTTACCCAAATATTTTCTGCAGTTCAGAATTGACTTCATAAATGGATAACTTTTTTTCAGTTTTTACAAAGGACTGGTACCTCTGTGGGCACGACAGATTCCATATACCATGATGAAGTTTGCTTGCTTTGAAAGAACTTTAGAAGCTTTGTACAAATATGTTGTGCCAAAACCAAGAAGTGAATGTAACAAAACGGAACAACTGATGGTTACTTTCACAGCTGGTTATATTGGTAAGTTAGTGATCCACTGTTATTCAGGGTTTAGAACAAATGTCAAGGGTTATAAGTACAAGTATATTAAAACACATATAATGGGTGCCATGGTGATGAAGGATTGCAATACATTGTACATGTGTAATTTTAAAAAATTGGCAAGGATCAAATAGATTAACCAAAAAAAATCTTAATTTTTGTTGGAGTGTTTGTTTAACCTACTTTTGATCAAATTTTGTCAGAATGTGATAACCTTTTAATATACATATGATAAAAGTTGGTTGATTGATTATTGCTTAACATCCAGGGAGCAGGATTTCAGATTGAGAACAAGTTCAACAAGATATAAAAAGGGAGGGATGGGCCAAGCGGGGCAACAAAGGGAGGGATGGGCCAAGAGGGGCAACATCTTTTGACTGCCACTGAAAAAACACATGAGACTTGGGTAGGGACGAAAAATGTAGTCTTTTGTAGGAGATACAATATGCCTACTCTTTTTCAAAATCTAAAAAAGAGGTCTTTAATATGCAAGGAGCGTGGCACTCTCCAAGCACATTACCCATTACGGTTAGGCTTTCCATATTATAACCGGGGCCCGGGTGGCTCAATGTGTTAGGTTGTTGGATCTAACAACTAATACAAGCCTATCACCAATACGGCGTGAGTTTGCCCGGCTTTGTAAATTACAAAAAAGGGTGCACTTGACTCACAGCCACAAGTGAAAGTTTACCAGTTGCTTGCCCATGGTCGGTGGTTCTCTCCTGGTACTCCGGCTTTCTCCACCACTAAAACTGGTCGCCATGATATAGCTGAAATATTGTTGAAAGTGGCATTAAAACACCAAAAATAAATAAATAAATATTATAACCTGACACCCCCTCAAATGAGAGAGCTACCCCTATCTGTCACATTGTGGTGTACTGAGCAGCTCTGTTGGTTTGAGCCAGGACAATCTTCACCAGTACAAATTAAAAATATATTTATGTACAATAAAAGTTGAGAAAACAGAAATTACAATATTATACTCTCATTTGATACCAGTGAAGCAAAAGAAATGTACTCTATGCAAAATGAGTACATATTAAACCATGAAAGATACCAGTTTTTTCTAGACTGTCCAAATTCTATTCATTGCAGTATTTTTTACAGACCATTTTTAATGTCAAAGTAAGCAGTATTTCAGCTTTATTCATATGACAATGTACACTTTCAATGGCACATGTATGATTGATTATATACTGTCATTGATTTGCTTTGCATGAATGGATATCTTAGAGCAATTTCACATCGAAGGCAAAGACTGGGATGTGTGATACAATGAGAAGTCCATATTGAGCAAAACATATTTACAATAGTATGTTTATAGAGGATTTGTTGAGATGCAGGGTTCGACGTAACCGCTGGCCCATGGCCAGTATATTTACGGTCGGGCCAGTCAAACTGAACAAAGATCTGCCCGCTGGGCCAGTTGATATTCTCGGGCCACTTGGACTAGCAACTTTCGTTTCTTCCAACCGGTAGATTATTCGTACTTCCGTGTCATTTAATATCGACTGATAACAAGGAATTTCCTGACAAAATGTTAAAATTCAACTTCAATCACTCGCCGAAAGCTATAAATAGCCTAATCACACAATCAGCATGTGTTTACCTTGATCTGTTACCGCACGTTAAACGAATATTGACAAATATATGCTGGGAACCAGTACTTCATAATTCAATAATTTTCAAAATCACGATTATTTATTTGTAAAACTGAAAGATTAAAATGGTATTTTCTATAGTAAGCAATTTTAAATATTTAATATGAATAAGAAATAAACCCAAATAAACCAAAATAATAATAATAAATCATCACGTGAACAACTTACCTGTAAAAAAAAATGGCTGATACACAATAATGCTAATCGTGACTTCTTTTAATATGAAAAATATATTATTAGGAACTAGTAACAGGTATGGACTTTGGGAGTGAGATGTTGTCAGTAGATCATGCCGATATCAGCAAGAGGGATATTGGCAACAATCGCTGCATCAGCTGGGAAAAACAGAATTTTTTCCAAAGTCGGGACTGTGTTTGTTTATTTATTATCTAACTTCCGGTTTGATAGTAATCTTCTTATAGTCGTTATATGAAGGATTTTTACCCAAAGAACACGGTTGTTAGTCACGTTAGACAGTGGGTCGTTATATAAAGAATGCATGGGAAAACGCTGGGGAGGAATAAATAAGGTTGGCTAACAAAGGAAGCCGTTATACAGAGGGGATCGCTGAGACAAGTTTGACTATTTGTAGATTGTTTGATTATCTTCTAACCATACCTGTTAATTGTAATGCATTAAAAACACTGCATGTATGCAGTCTGTCAAGTGACTCCTGATTTTCCTTATTTTTCCTGATTTTGAGCTGTTCCTGATTTTTTCCTGAATTTGTTAGATAAACTCCTGATAACTCCTGATTTTGAACTTTTTCCCCACAAAAAAAAATAATAACATAATATGTTGAAATTATTTAAGCGTAAAGCATCTTATCAATAAAAGGAGGTGAGGAAAATGGCCTAAGTAAGACCTTTTAGCCTGCCATTTACATTCTAACATTCTGATAATGACCTTCATCTGGAATCAAAAACGCCATGCTTAAATTTATATATTATGGCCTGAAAGTTCTTACTTAGAGGGGAGGAAGGTGGCCATTTTTTGGGGTTTTTGTATGGTTTTATCACTTTTTATATAAAAAAAAATCCTAATAATCTCTTGATTTTTAACTAAAAACCCTCCTGATTTCCTAATTTTTTTAAGCCAAAAAGTGCTTGACAGACTGTGTATGGGAAAATGTCATGAACTTTACTCTTGTTTGGAGCAAGTACAACATTCATTCACAGAATACAAAAGCTATATGTACATGTTTAAATCACTAACAATCAATTAATTATTTGTGGATGCCACTAGTGGAGCAGGAACTGCTTATCCTTCTGGAGAAAATGAGTTCACCCAAGGTTTTAATGGGGTTCATATTACTCGATCTTTAGTTTCCTGTTTCTTGGGTGGGGGGGGGGGGAGGCAAATCCCCCCTTCATTCATATCGGTCCACGTTTCCTATCAACCACTCAATATCCTCTAATCAGAACACTGTATTTATTGGAAGCAGTCATTAAATTTGGTAGTTTTTCTAATACTTTCACAAAAATTGCACCGAAAAATTTTACAATGGTAAAGCCAGGTATATTTACATGTACCTTAAAATGATGGTATTATTTAATGATTTTTACTTATTGATGCTATTATTTAATGATTTTTAATTATTGATGTTATTATTTAATGATTGTTAATTATATTTTACAGCTGGTGTTTTCTGTGCTATTGTATCACATCCTGCCGACACCATTGTATCCAAACTGAACCAAGACAAGGGAAGTAACTTTGTTGATATTGCTAAGAAACTAGGTTTAGTGGGTAAGTAACCATTTTTTAGCTCGACTTTTCGAAGAAAAAAAGTCGAGCTATTGTCGTCACGTCAGCGTCTGGGTCGGTTAAGTTTTTTGTCATAGTCCATTTCTCAAAAACTATCAACAGACATATCGAAATATGCCGGACCGTCGATCAGGAAACAATTTTCTCTTTGTCAGTACATCAAACAGTATCTTTAAAAGTCGATCTTTCTTGCAATAGCATGTTTATTTCTTTAAATAAGCGTTTTCTGTGAATATAAACTAAACTTGACCATTACGTAATCCTAATCGAGTAACTTCCCTTTAAGAAATATAATTCGTCCCAAACATAGATTGGTCTTTAAAATAAACCAAAATGATTATCATTTTCACTATTTGTATTTTGAAAATATATATTCTTAAGTTTCTTCAGATTGATAAAGTTCGTATTCTTCATTAAATATGTTCTTAAAACCTAATTTCTTGGTACATTGTCATTTGTAAAAAAAAATCGTAACTTAATGGTCCGACATGGTTAGGTATGAAATATTCATGATTTGAGAAATACAATACGGACGAACCGGAAACTGAAAGATAATGTGTTCACATCTGAGTTGGCATCTGTTTTAGAGAGTTATTGGCAAGGAAAACAAAGAATAACTTATTTACTTATGACCACATTAAAAATAATATTCTATAAAAATATTAAAAGTGTTCTTGTATTGGTATACCATCATTTTCTTATCTTAGGTGGAAAAAAGGGGAGGGGGTGAATTTAATGTCTGGACAGAATTATTTTTCACAACAAATCATAATTTGTTTTCCACAAAGACATTGATGATGATTATGAAGGTGAGTGTACTGATTTCCAGGATGAGCTTTTTAATTTTGAACAAATATTGAGAATGTCACGAAATAACTGAATACCTAAAAATTTATTCTTGAAGTAAACACATGAAACATGTTAAACAAATAAATGAGTTTTTAACATTTGCCGATGCGGAATATGTGGTGGCATTTTAGGTTTTCATTCGGTCAGACATTTTTTTTTTAGATTGCCTGACCTAATGTCAGACAAGTTGTCTTGGATTTTCGATATGTCTGTATCAAAGGTATCCATTGGAAACTTGGAATACTTGTTCACTATCAAGAGGAACCAATTACAACAAAGCAGATGACCCTGTAATTTGTATATCCAGAGTTATCTGCCCTTGTTTCGACATAGTACATAGAAATTAGCAGGGATGCAAATTAACGGTCGCCCACGGCGAGTAAAATTTCAGCTGGGCGATCAAATATTACTTTGCGGCCGCCCAGTTGGCGATTGAAATTTATTCACCACTCCAAGTTTCCACTGCCAACGGAATTTCTAGAACGGCATTAAATTCCATTTTCAGTTTTAATAAAATGTCAGACAGACTTGAAATTTGTTTATTTATTCTGTTAGACTGGCACATTCCTATTTTTATTAATCAGAACTTCTTCCTATACGTATGGTAAACGTCATTTTAGTAGGAACGGGCACCTGCAATACGTCAAGCCTTAAAACTGAAATATATTACTGAGCACAGAAATAAGTTTACTTCCACACTCCAAAGGTATCAAAAGATTGTTTGTATTTAATTAAATTTGTTTTTGAGATGCTAATATATTGAAGATGACAACAGATTCATGTTCTTAACTGAAATAAAAAAAAAATGTAGGTAAACCGGATGTTGACATTGATGTAAAATATTCGGAACGGGATCTGACAGTGAGCTACGGATTGTTGGCCATATCTGCTATCTTTTTAGACAACTATACAGAAAAACATTTAATTGAAAAATGTATTTACATGAAAATTGATTGATACTTGTAATCCAAACTAAGGTGAATAACTTGTCTATTGCAATTGTACATTTCAGTTTATTTTCAATTTGAATTGATATTCTAAATATTTCCAAAAGAATAGATGTGTATTGGATACTTTTATACAGTTAATTTTATACCATACTATAGAATATATTTCAAATTTATAAACCTATGAAATAAAAATTATCTGCTACATTTTGCTTGTTTACAAATAAAAAAAAAAACAATATATTAAAATACAATATCTGCATACATGTACATAATAATATACAGCAAACAGTAAAAGGAATAAGTAAACACAGATATTTACATATACTGTATTCATTACATCAACTGGATACCTATACTGTGCATTATATATGTATGCCGACTGACAGTCACATAAAGACTGCTTACTAAATTGCCATCAAACTTCATTATAGTTTGACATCACAAAAAATGCATTCCTAACAAAATTAGGATTTTTTTTTAGGTCAGATCAGGACAAGACCTGATTAAATTTAATTATTGCTGGATCTATCACACAAATTAATTCAACATCTCTTGAAGCCTTTTTTGCGTACCCATTCCCCTTTAAGAGTTTAAATTATAAGTAGCCTAGGTAGTTAATTCCTGTATAGAAAATGTGGGAGTTTATCAGTGGCATAAAACCTCCACAAAAGAGGAAGACGGACGAAGATAAAAATTCATACTGCTACAAGTATTTAAAAAGCTTGTATTACCTGATTAAATGAGTTTTTAAAATGAATAATTATTCATTCATGTCCGAATGTTTTTATTTATATTTTTTTCATCGACTGAAAAATAAAACTGGGCCCTTAAAAATTTAGCTGGGCCCCTAGAAATTAGAAGTCAGTAGCCCAGCTGGCTATTGGGAAAAAATAGTTAATTTGAATCCCTGAAATTAGGGATATTTTTTGTCAGTAGCCCAGCTGGCTACTGGGAAAAAATAGTTAATTTGAATCCCTGAAATTAGGGATATTTTTTTAGTATAATTAAAATTTTTCAATAACTATCAAAGCTATTAACTTGAAACTCAATACACATGTAGAAAGTGTTGACCCTAATCTGTTGACAAGAGAAGACAACTCCATCCAGCATTTTATTTGAGTTATTCCCTCTTTTTGACTTGGAATTTCTTCAAAAAATACAATTTCTCAATAATTATGATATGCATTGAAATGAAACTCAACATACCTGTTCACTATCAAATGGGGAACCCATTACAACAAGGCAGGTTACCCTGTGATTTGTATATCCAGAGTTATCTACTCTTGTTTCAACATAGTACATAGAAATTTGGGATATTTTTTAGTAAAACTATCAATGCTATTAACTTGAAACTCAAAACACTTGTAGAAAGTGTTGACAAGAGAAGACAACTCCATCCAGCCTTTTATTTGAGTTATTCCCCCTTTTTGACTTAGAATTTCTTTAAAAAATGCAATTTCTCAATAATTATGTAAATTGCTTGCAGTTTAATATCAGATACAAAAAAGTCGAGTGTCCAACACCCATGGGCGGTGCTCTTGTTTTATTAATATTACCAATAATTTTAGAGATAAAGAAATTTAAAAAAAAAAAAATTTTGGTGAACTATAATTTGCCACCAAAGGTTTCTGTTGTCATTGTTTCTACACAGACATGATTTATGAGATATATTTATTCAAATTTACAGTTCATAAATAATGTAATTATTACTCAAAATGAGGTTCATCTTCCTCAGATATAGGTAACCTTACCTGATTTTGGTTATCCCTTCTGCTTTCTTGCTCTCAAAGACTTTGAGCGTACATGATTTAGGCTGTGACTTTGAGCGTACATGATTTAGGCTGTGACTTTGAGTGTACATGATTTAGGCTGTGACTTTGAGCGTACATGATTTAGGCTGTGACTTTGAGCGTACATGATTTAGGCTGTGACTTTGAGTGCACATGATTTAGGCTGTGACTTTGAGCGTACATGATTTAGGCTGTGACTGAGAGCGTACATGATTTAGGTTGTGACTTTGAGTGTACATTATTTAGGCTGTGACCAGTGTTGTCAGTAAAATTTGAATAGCTGGCAAAGTTTGCAGAATAGGCGGCAGAAAAATCAGGCGGGTGTTTGGGGGCTGTCTAGGACCCCTGTCCCTGACGCTTACATGGTGTAAAATTCTGCATTCTGAGCATTTCATGGGGCTAAAATTACTTTATTTCTTGTCCTATTTTTTACTGCATAATCTTCAATTATTGTTGCTAATGTCCATTGAAATTGATTGAGCAAATATTTAGTAAAAAAGATTAAAAGGAACTGTACTTAACGAAAGTAGATATTATTTCATAACAAAAAACCCCTATTTTGTTGATTCAATTCCAGAAAATGTTTCAATAAGCAATAAATTTTATTAATAAATTTCACATCCAAATTCACTGTCACTAGATCATCAGCATTGAGTCACTATATTTTTGACATCAACTAAGCATTTCACAATTTTTAGTTATAGCAATGTATCTTTAGTAACAGAAATTATGTACCAGAAAAGATTTACGGGAACAATAATGTTTGATTTGAGACATAACGTTTTTATCTTGTTCTAACTTGCATTTGGATTTATTTGTTTTGTACCCAAATTATTTTTTGGGTTTATTCCTTGTACAGACTGAAAATTACATTTCTTTTGTTAACACTTAATTCGTGTAGTATGTTGTGGTTAGTGCGTGTTTCAGTCTGATCGGACATTAATAGGTAGGGAGGTCTATCGTAGTCACGGTAACGTTATTATTTTCTGTCAAGAGTGGAAATTTTTTTTTCATCGTTTTCATTTCATTAGAAAACCACTTAAAAAAATATTATTTCGTGGGAAAAAAATATTAGATAAAAGTTTAAAACTAGAATTTTATAAATTTGGTAGTTAAAGTAATAAAAATATGATTTGGTACCACTACAGAGTGTCCGAAGTGAAGTGGTTTAGAGAAAATCGGACGCCATGTTCAAGATGTTGATTTATGTGACCAATGAGAGACCCATTTTCAAAAATAAATCCACGAGCTATCCCTGGACCAATAATTCATGTACGACTTAAAATTTGCAGAAACTCCTCAATTTTACGAATCCGGGTGATCGTTATTAAAAAAAAAAAAAGTCGAAATCGTGACATAAAATATAAAAGTTTACAAAACAGTGTTTTAATTTATAAGGACACAGTCCCGCTTTTTGCAAAAAAGATCACCATGGCAGTATTGATCAGAAGCTTGAATGGAAGATGGTATCTGAAGCACGCACTCTCTTCTTATCATTTTGGATCTTTACAGAGGTGTTCTCTTCGTGATCTGCATACTAAATAAAGTTGTGTATGCTGCGGTCCATAGCGGATGTTTCACTAAATGTAAGGTGCGCGTGCACAATTTTATAAATAGCGACTAAATATATACTAAAGGGGATTTCCAAATTGGAGCTGATATAATAGATTTAATCTATTAGATAACGTTGATTAATCCACCGTCAAAATCCATAATTAATGAATTATACGATGTAATAATTTATATAATGTTGGAATATAGATTTTTCTTGTCACATTTTTTTTTTACTCATTGAAAAATAGCCGGCAAGAAAAGGACAATAACTGGCGAAAATCGCTGGCTGTCGGCTTTTAACGACATCACTGGTGACTTTGAGCGTACATGATTTAGGCTGTGACTTTGACTTTGAGCGTACATGATTTAGGCTGTGACTTTGAGTGTACATGATTTAGGCTGTGACTTTGAGCGTACATGATTTAGGCTGTGACTTTGAGTGTACATGATTTAGGCTGTGACTTTGAGTGTACATGATTTAGGCTGTGATTTTGAGTGTACATGATTTAGGCTGTGACTTTGAGCGTACATGATTTAGGCTGTGACTTTGAGTGTACATGATTTAGGCTGTGACTGAGTGTACATGATTTAGGCTGTGCCTTTGAGCGTACATGATTTAGGCTGTGACTTTTGAGTGTACATGATTTAGGCTGTGACTTTGAGCGTACATGATTTAGGCTGTGACTTTGAGCATACATGATTTAGGCTGTGACTTTGAGTGTACATGATTTAGGCTGCGACTTTGAGCGTACATGATTTAGGCTGTGACT
>MJUT01030686.1:81307-95530 GCA_002080005.1 Gigantidas platifrons
AGAAATTTGGTTGCTAGTGATATTTGTACATTTTATGTGGGTTTTCTGGTCGCAAATAGAGCAGTTGATAGATTTACTACTTTTTATGACACCCTTTGAACATTTACTACACGGATATTTTGGATTCCGTTTAGATGGATTTGGCCCTGGATGTGGATGGATATCACCACTTTGTAAGAGAAAGAATAGAAAAAGAGACCCGGTAGAGGTTTTGGAAAAAGTGTGCTGACAAGAGTTGACAAAAATATTTTTCATTCGTGCATGACGAGTTCCATGATCAAAATGAACTTCGACTGTCAAAAATATTTTTATATCAAAGATTAAAACCTTTCCAAAATCACTTTTTTGGAAAGAATTTAGACCTGAAAAGTCAAAATAATGATGTCTACATATTAAATTTGTAGGGGGAATTGACAATTTGTAATAGTTATTGATATAACCAGCAATAAAAACATAAAATGCGGAGACCAAAAACACACCTCGTCCACCCGTCATGCTGACCTTGACATCGCTCCCAAAATTTTCAGTCGTCACCTGGGCGAGAAGTAATCGAGTTTTCACTCGCCCAATACAATTTTAAGTCGCCTTGGGCGACTGGGCGACTGTTAGTGTAGATCCCTGGATTGTAAACGATACCCGGTTTACGAAACGGACACGAAATTCTTGAAAATTGAAAATTACAGGATCGCATATCTATCGGACATCCGGACCGACAGAGGGACTGAATTTATCGGACATTTAGATTTTTTATCGGCAAAACCGACAAAACCGACACTTTTCAATAACTCTGTGCTTGATGTTAGTCGGATTTAAAATAATTTCCAGTAGATTTGAATTAATAGTATTGTCAAAGTCACTGAGAAAAGCTTTTAGCATATTTAATTTCCCTATGGAATATATATATACATAAATGTATACAATATTTGCAATTATGGAAATATTTATGTTTTGAAATCAAGGGAGGACAAAAAGTCACAATTAGAAATTTCAATATTTAGAAATGAGGGGTAGACACTTTTTGTCCTCCTTCGATTTCAAAACATCAAATTTTTCAACTGTGACTTTTTGTCTTGTGATTTTTCGTCCTACGTTCTTATAGGGCAGTCGTAGCGAGTGTTTCATAACATGCACAAACCTGCTATCCTATCACTTGCACATGAAGGTGGTGGCTCTAGCTTGAGTTTGGGTAGTTGCAATTGCAAAACAAGTATGTGTTCGTTTTAAAGTTTGTCAGTTGCTTACTGTATACTCTGGATCTGCTTTCATGGGTTAACTACATGTACCTTGATTTTTTGGGTGCGGATGTGCCGATTTAGGGTGCAAAATCTGGACCAAATTTATGTGTACGAGAATAGAAAAGTACCCAGTGTACATAACTCATTTCAGCAATACATAACAATATTAGATGAGTTTACCAATTGGCAATATCATACGACTTGATCAGTTGATTCGTTGATAAAGGCACGCCGTTGATGAACACGAAAGGGACAACAAATGTAAGGGGAGTGAAACATTTTTAAAACAGTTCGTCAAAGGAGTCAAATTTGGGTGCTCCGTATTCATGGAAAAATTTGATACAAGTTGTCAACTCCATAAAAAAAATGAAAACCCGGGAAAAGAACCCAGTTACATCTCGGCTAATAATCATTAACATTTAATTCGTAGGATCATTGTGCTTTTTTATGATCTCAACGCTTTATAAGTGTACTCATACATGTATACATCTATTACGGTGTACTTCACTTCTTGGAAGTTTTGACTGAAGGCCTCAACATGTACCAGAAGGCCTCAACCTATGACAGAAGGTCTCAACGTATCATAATTACGGGCAGTGTTGTGTTATTAGCCTCTAGCGTTTCCATTCTTGTAGTAAGATCGAACCTGTCATCCGACCACGTCATTGTCACGGAACCCTTTTGTTATGCAAGGAAATAGCTGAAATTGCACGACGAAATACACATAATGAATTCGTTACTGCACAAGAGAAAAGTGATTTCTCCTTCAATTTTAACTATTTATCACAACAGAAAGCAGAAAAAGTTTACATTTTCATATCGGAAGGGAATAGCATTCTTTGATTTTTAAAACATGTCTCGAAATATCTAGAAAAATGAGATAAGACAACTTGCCGTGCACATGTTTGTAAATTTTCCTCGACAGATGTTCTCAACCGGAAGTTGCAGATACCTTTTTGCTCGCTCAACATTATGTTGAGACCATCTGGTTTACCAGGCGTGTAGTAACATGAATTTTAGATACGATAACGTAACCCTCATTCCGCTTGTGCTCTATTTAGGGTTACGAATCGATCCCATTCAACTTATGGGAGCAGCGCCCGGAGTGATTCACACCGGGGGGTTTTTGTCCTAATTCCGTTGTAAGTGGTTGGAAAAATTAACGGGGGTAAAAGATAAATATATTTAGGTAAACCTTGAGGTGTTAAATAATCGCTGCAGCAATCCATGGTAGACTTATATCCATCTGAAAATTTGAATGCATGAAATCTTCTTTCTGTCCGACATTTTGTTTACAAGTTGCTAGTTCACGCGCACTTGCCTCGTTTTTGAGATATCCTTATTTGGATCAATTTTATAGTAAAATCGACTTTTTCATAGTAACAGTTTCCATATATGGATAGGCTCCGCCCATCGCGAGAGTCTACGTAAGGTGTTATGGCGGACAAGTAACAATTCAATCGTAACTACTCGGCCATTCTCGCTACCCTGCAAATAACCTCGTATGCATTAGGCGTATAAATCGTACTACTTTTCACATGTCAGTTACATGAAACTTTGATAAAGTTATATTTTAAACAATTTTCTATATTTCAATTATTTTTATGGATAAAAGTTAAAGTTTTAATTAGTTTTGCATGATTAAAGATTTTACTTAGTAAGTCTTCCATACTGGATTTTCGTGGACTATATTTTTGTGGGGCTTATATATAATTAACTTCCGGCAAACAATTTAAGAAGAATTTCTCCTATCTGCATACGAGGTTATTTGCAGGGTAGCGAGAATGACCGAGTAGTTACGATTGGTAACAGTTTTCAAATACGAAACCGGTCTTGAAGATAGACACAGGGATTCTAACACTTATTTCGTATCACCATTACTTAAAATTGTTGGGAATAATAAGATATGACCAGATATGCAAAAAGAAAGTTGAAATATTCACGGAACGAAAATTTTAATTTGCTCCCATACGTTGAATGAGATCGATTCGTAACCCTAAATGGAGCACAAGCGGAATAAGGGTTACGTTATCGTATCTACATGAATTTATGTTTTTTTTCTTTATCAGAATACATTCTCCTTCAAAGTTAATTCCAGAGCTTCCTAGTTAGTTTCTTTTATTGTTCCGAGTGGCTTACTGGATCTCTGCACCCGAAATAATTAAAATGAGATTTTCAAAAGATGAGCTTTGCTAAGCGTGTTAAAATCTCCTTTTGAAATATTGAGGGTGTAGAAATAAAATGGTCCACGATAATATACACTCCGACAAAAGTTAAGCACCACCCTATATTTTCATCGATATATTTTTTTACATCAATACTGTTAAAACAATAAAATAGATATCACCATTTTTCTTACACTTCTTAAAAGACTACACAAAGGGCTCTAAAATTACCAATCTACGAAGTATTTATCATCCTGAAAGACGTGACTATGACGTGGCAAAAATGGGGTTCAAAACAGGCGCTGGAAAAACGTAAAACCAGTTTGTCTTTGATGGAAGTTTTTAACATTGCATTAAAATGCAGAGTCTTCAGATTTTAAAAACTTTTAAATGCATCTATTGTGCGTATGTGTAAGGCATAAAACTCAATAACGAGTATATCCACCGCGTTTATTGTGAAGTTCTGTAACACGCCTCGTCATGCTTCGCACAAGACGCCTAAGCCGTTCTTGGGGGAACTGTTGCCACTCCTGTAAGATAGCAGTTCTTAATTCGTCAATATTTTGACATTTTGGATTGCGTTGGTTAATTTTTCGGCCAATAAAGTCCCATACATGCTCTATAGGGTTCATGTCTGGCCACATTGCAGGCCATGGAATTGTCTGAACAGCCTCTTGCTGTAAAAAATGTTGCACAATTCGGGCTCTATGTGGCTTAGCGTTGTCGTCCATGAACATTGGCCTGTCAGCCAACGCATGATTGTCGAAATGGGGGACTACGCGTGGAGCGAGCACATTGTCATGGTATTTTTGGCCTGTCAGATTACCATCAAGAACGTACAAGTCCAACTTACAGTCAAAGGAAAAACAACCCCGGACAGTTACACCCCCACCCTCAAAAGCAGTTGTGCCCAAAATGTGGTTGCCCTGAAATGAAGTGTTTCGTTGGCGCCAAACCCTTGCACGACCGTCGGTAGGGCGTAACAAAAAACGACTTTCATCAGACCTAACCAGTGGACCAGTCTCCATGTGCGAATAGTCCTCCCCAAATTATCATGTGACCAGTCAAATCGAGCATGGCGATGACGTAATGCCAACTGTGGACGTTTTATGGGTCGTCGCTCGCATTCCCTGATGGTGGAGGCGTCTGATTATAGTGCGTGTGCTGATGTGGCCTCCAAACGCTAAATTACCACGAAATGCACCAGCTGTACTGAACGGCCGTTGCCGCGCCCGTCTGGATATGAGCCGGTCCTCTCTCGGCGTCGTTTTGTGAGGTCTACCTGCACGTGGACGGTCAGTAACATTCCCCGTTTGACGAAAACGTTGCATCAGTCGTACAATGATGGAATGGTTAACCCTGAAGTGGTCTGCCACCCTTCTATGGCTAAGATCACCGTTATGCATGCCAACAGCTTGCCACCTTTCTGGTATGGTTAATTTTCGCCGCACCATACCAAACCAATAGAAAATGAAACTTAAAACTCTACACAAAAAAAAAATCAGCTTTCGTTCGCAAACACAAATGTTGAAAAGTACACGTGGCACTTTACACACCCTGTCATATACACAAATAAAAATCGATCAATAACCTGTTTCACAGGTAAGTAAGTATGTGTGTACAGGTAACGAAAACAGCAAACCGATTTGAAATAAGTCCATTATTAGAAAAGATATTATTGAAACAAGTCAGGTGGTGCTTAACTTTTGTAGGACTGTATAGATAGATATCATAATATTTGTTTTCTATGATATATGATTAGGCTAATGCAGGAGCTGCTTACCCAGTCGATGCGCCTGGCCTGAGAAGTTTTATGAACTGACCGGGCCCTTGTCTTTTTCCTTTGGCGTTCACGCATTTCACGCACCTGTTGCTTTTATTTTGAATTCTTTTTCTGATGTTTTATTTGCATTATTTTTCTGCTTTTTTTTTATATTTGCATTCTTTTTCTGATGTTCTATTTGCATTCCTTTTCTGGTTTTGTTTATTTGCACTGTCGGATTCAACTCTAATGCCTTTATCTTCAATTTTTCGTCTTTATGACAGGTACAACAATATTCAATTATGATCTGAGGTAGGGCAGCTTCATATGCTCAATATATAGTAGCACATGTACCTACAAAAATGCCATTTGATTTAATATCTTGATATCTCGATACGTTTAGTGACATATTAAGTATAACTCTATTAACTTTATATTAACGCTGATAATTGTCATCGTATGTTTGTAATCCATCTCATGATTCCAATATTCGTGACCGATCCCTACCAAATTTAGACCGATCCCAACCAAAATTATGTCAAATATCATGTCCACTCCCGAACAAATTTAACGAAAAAATACCGTGTCCGATCCTAGACGTAAACAAACTTTCGGCGACTGATATTTCCAGTTTTTCGTCACTTTCCACATAATAAACGTAATGCGGAGCCCTCCCAAGCCAGGAAGTTACTGTCTGGGTATGACATTGCCGACATGAGCCACGGGAATAGAGAGAAAACGTGTTTTGGGGGGTTGATCATCGTGCCACAAAGCGAGAAAGGTTTCAAACGAAATGTACAAAATGGGTCTGGCCAAGATGCAAAATTGGGAAGATCGAGGGTTCCCTGTGATCAGACTGTTGTGTTAACAATGCGTTTAGGCTGGATCCTTCGATTAAATGGCTCGAAACGTGCTTAAATTAGAGACCTATAAATTAGATTAGATTAGATTAGACCTATCTTTTCTTTTGGCTGTGTCGCCATCTTGAAAAGACCGATCCTACTCGGGTACACGACAGTGATATTGTCTATAAGATATTGACAAACCATTGATTAACATTTGAGATATGAAGCAAATTTTGTAGATGAAGCCGACCGTCCTCTGAATTCTACATCAAAGTATCCAATGCAAATTGCATCGTTTGACTATCAACGGAAGTTAAATATGGTAATAAAATTAACTTCTGACACCTGCCAACACTAAATCAGATCTCTATTTTGATTTTCTTCATTTTTTTTAATTTTATGACAGGTTTATTTTATATATCAACTTCAAGGAAATCAATTTCAAATTTTCCATAGAAATAAAATTAAAACCCCTAAGATACTTGCTGATCTCACCTCATCCAATTATCAGATGTCAGGATGTCCGAATAAGAGAACGTCTGTTTAAAAAAACAATCATTATGTATAGCCTATAAAAAAAATACCATTATTCGATAGTTTTGCACGGTACATTCTTACTGTCTGTATATCGGTTAATAGCTATACCTGTATGTTATTTGTTTGCCAACTGGTTTACTGTTTGAGATTTTCCTATTTTGCCCAGTTATTATACTATGTCGACGAACGGCCGTACCAGTTTAATCTGTGTGTTGCACATCGCGTGAAGGTTAAAAAGGGTATTCCAAGATGGCAGCCGTCATAATACAACGGGCTTTAAGAGTATGTTTTGAGGTTGCTAGCATTCATGCTATCGTGTTTTTATCAGTTATCTACAAAATTATTCGTTGCAAGCTTTGATGTTGGACACTGACATGCACTGTGTGTCGCATGTTGCTTGCTAAAATTTTCATTTTCATTTTACTTGTCAAATGTAACGGGTATCCTTGTGTGACGGGTTTTCGTACTACTATCGATTTTCCGATATAGCGATTAACAATGTTAACCCTTCACTCATATGACTATTGGAATTTTCAAAGAATGGCTAGTTAAATATTTCTTTGTACATAAGATTGTTTTAAAAGCCATTCTTGTATTTTAATATACTCTCGATTATCTGGCAACTTTTGCTGTCAGTAAAGTGGCGTCATATGTTTTCGTATGAAGTAAAAACAGGGCCGATATACGGGCTGGAAACGAATATAAAACCCGGAAATGACTGGTTTTAAAATTTCATGATTCTGTCCATCTACAAATCATACTACATCTAAATAAAATAACAGAAAGTTTAAAAATGACCACTTTCAAAATTGTGTTTACTTTTGATGTTTTTTTAGTGCTGAAACCACATTGCCACAATCAGTCATGCACTGCTTATGTTTTGCACAGTTATTTAGTGTTTAGTGTTTATTTTGCTAAAAAAAAACATCAAATAAGTGTTAATCATTTTATGTATTTTTGTCAAAGATCAGGCTGTTTTTATGTCATTTTATTACAGTAATATAAAATAAAAGTTGACACTGAAATACATTAATTTTCAAAGTGACATGTATTTTATATAAGAAACAGACACATTTCAGTCAGCTCTTTTGTTTACAAGTACGATCAGTGATGCCATGACAGTCACATGATAGGAAGAGTCGGTGTCTGAGAGGCAGACGACATAGTTCAATTTTATATAGCTCTTCTGGATTTTTTTCTAGCTACTTTATAAATGAAGTAAATTTTTAGCATTACAAAAAGTATGGTTCAGTGGGTAGGTTCACTATTTTTGGTACTTGCGTCATTAAAAGCAACCTTGAACAATTTTGAAAGATGTCACGTTGGACTCCTGCTTACGTTCCAGAAATAGAAACCGGAAGACATGTCAAAAATAACGCGTGCACTGTGGAAATCAAAATAAAATGGATGATGCAAAAACATATACCGGGACGATAAATATAACTACTGTGTATTGTAATTTGTATGTAATGTGTTTGTAAATCACATGCTTTGTTTTTATTTATATTATTTATGTAATGTCGGTTTTAAAAGCTCTTCAGAGCTTATGTTGTATGTTATAAACGGTACCGACTTTAAATAAAGCTTTTGATTTGATTTGATGTTGACACATTGTATGACCTTTTTTTATTGTTCCTCGACTGAACCGGTATCGGGATACTTAAATCACGACTTAGATGTAATGTACATCGCCAAATATATTATAAATAAATAGAGTTCACCTGTAATTAAATACCTTATTGTTTGATAAGATTTTGAAAGTTTGAGCCATAATTATTACATAAAGAGTATGTTATACCCTAGTGATAGTCCCCCAATTTATGCACCTTTTGATTAGAGTAAGTGCACAACTTGCCTCAAAGTACAACATAGTTTAAATCTGTACACTTGTCTGTCACATTTTAAAACTTGACTAAAATGTACTTGAAATGCATCGGAAGACAAAGTGCATCTGAAATATTGAATTTAGTACAATTTAAAGTCAACTATGTATACTTGGATTATTAGAAAGATCACATACATGTACAAAGTACATATGTGATGTTTCTCATATAATCATTGTGAGTCTACTGTATTTTGAAACTAACACCCACACTCCTTTTTAAGTATTGAAAACTCCAGTGTAAAGCACATTCAATCAATTTATCAATAATTTAATTGAGTTTGACGTAAATTTAAAAAACAAAAAAACAGTAAATAATCATGTGCTGATGGTTTACAAATTCAAATTCAAATTATTTATTGATATAAAATCCAGTAAATGGATTATCATAAAAAACAATACAAAATACACAATACAAACATATAAGCATCACAGCTGAGGAGACAAGCAGGAGTTATCTCCCATCGTACATAATGTATCTATCAGATGGTTTACTGATATCCTAAAGAAGAAAAAGGTGTTTTCAGTCAAATTGATTGATTTGACACCTCATTTAGTTAATCATTGTGGACTGTGATTTGACACCTCATTTAGTTAATCATTGTGGACTGTGATTTGACACCTCATTTAGTTAATCATTGTGGACTGTCATGGCTGTGTAGTATGTACCATGATCATCTGGTAATTGGATTTATAATTACCTATGCAATCTGTACTTATCACCATTGATGTTGTGAGTTCGAATCCCGCTCAGGGCGAGGTGTACAACATTATGTGATAAAGTTCGTCAGTGACTTGCGGCAGGCCGGTGGTTTTCTCTGGGTACTCCGGTTTCCTCCACCACTGTCAATATAACTGAAATATTGTTGAAATTGGCGTTAAACATCATACAAACCAAACTAGTTAATCATTGCCTTCATTTTATATGGTCAGTTGACCCCAATTCTTGCCATAGACATATTTAATGATCTAGATAATGACCTCATAGCCAGTAAATATGTGAATGCTATTCAAAAATAAGTAACCAGCCACAATATGTTTAAAAATATTAAAGATGGATGTATTTAATGAACTGAAACAAAAAAAGATATATTTAATTTGTTGTGCACTATATGTTTCTGGAATAACATGGTATGCTAAAAATCAGAAGATTGGAATAAAAGACTAATGATTTGAAAGTTTTTAAAATTAGGAGCAAGGAAATGTATGAGACTAAACAGGATAGACAGAATTGTTTTATAAAAATGTAAGTAACACTATTTGTATTAAATAATCATCTTCATTATTTGTGCTTATTTTATATATTTTTTGATATATAGAACAATGTAGGAAATAACAAAAGTAACTTAAACTTGTTTGTTTTATTTTATAGAAATTACAATGGAGTAATATCAACAAACAGTTCTCTACAACAACAGTTAGAGCTGGAACTCAAGTAGGTACAGTACAAATACATTTTAATAAATTACTCAAAGATAATGATTGTAGGGAGTCAAGAAAGACATGATAACAATATGGTAGTTAGTGTTGCATCTAATAATAAAATGCAATCAGTGATACTTTGGTTTTCTCTACCAATAAAACTGACTGCTATGATAAAACAAATGTAATCATTTCCTCCAGACCTTTGTAATAATTTTTGTCATCTTTTCTTAGAACTACTGGGAAAGAAATGAGTAAATATGAAAGGCTAGATTAATAAATGCTGTCTATTCTAAATTTACAGCTAATCTACAATGGGCAGGGTATATTTATTTCTGTTAATACCTCGATTGGTGGTAATATAGTATCCATGTATACTATGCCTCACTTCTGTTTGTCAACCTCGATTGGTGGTAATATAGTATCCATGTATACTATGCCTCACTTCTGTTTGTCACCTCGATTGGTGGTAATATAGTATCCATGTATACTATGCCTCACTTCTGTTTGTCAATATCAAAATGTTGTTGTTTATGCTAATCATTCATAAGAAGTGAAAAATAATACATTGACCTTCGTATCACAAGATTGCATATACAAACTATGTACTGTAACTGTTTGAGTGGGGGCAGGGGGTCAAAACCCATTACCATTATATAATCTGAACTAATGCAGGTCTCTCACCAAGTTATATGTAAGACAGGGTAAATGCAGATTGAATTTAATAATTGATCAAGTATTAACCATTTTACTTAAATATATATTTAATTGTAGATGACTGTGAGAGATGCTTTGAATGCAGCCATAGATGAAGAAATCAAAAGAGACGACAAAGTTTTTCTCTTAGGAGAAGAAGTTGCCCTCTATGATGGGGCCTACAAGGTTATTTTTACATTTATATCTACTGTACTGTTTTCAACGTTTGAAGCGATATTAAGCTCATTAAATGAAACGATGATAATTATTTTCTGTAATATTCAGTGTTAATAAAAACTTCCCAAAGGAACATAAAAATTACACAAATGAACTTGAATATCCTTTTTAAAGGGACTTTAAACTTTTATTGCACGAACAAGAAAAACCTGAAAAAATGTGAAGTCATTTTTAGTTTTCATATATAAAATATTGAAATTATAATATTTGTTCATTTTTTGGTGATTGATTAATTAATTGTTATTTGAGGTCAAGTCAGCGGAATTTAAGTTATGTTCACGACCAGAATAAGTTTACAAACAATTCATTCTTCAGATTAAAAGTTGACAGGGATACACTGATTACATTTTGTATTAAAAGTTGACACAGGGATACACTGATTACATTCTTTTATATTAAAAGTTGATACAGGGATACACTGATTACGTTTTGTATTAAAAGTTGATACAGGGATACACTGATTACATTTTATATTAAAAGTTGATACAGGGATACACTGATTACATTTTGTATTAAAAGTTGACACAGGGATACACTGATTACATTTTATATTAAAAGTTGATACAGGGTTACACTGATTACATTTTATATTAAAAGTTGACACAGGGATACACTGATTACATTCTTTTATATTAAAAGTTGATACAGGGATACACTGATTACGTTTTGTATTAAAAGTTGATACAGGGATACACTGATTACATTTTATGTTAAAAGTTGACAAAGGGATACACTGATTACATTTTATATTAAAAGTTGATACAGGGATACACTGATTACATTTTATATTAAAAGTTGATACAGGGATACACTGATTACATTTTATATTAAAAGTTGACACAAGGATACACTGATTACATTTTATATTAAAAGTTGACACAGGGATACACTGATTACATTTTGTATTAAAAGTTGACACTGGGATACACTGATTACATTTTGTATTAAGATTTTTACAATAGAATTATTTTCATATTTTATTTATATTTTGATAGGTTAGCCGAGGATTACATAAAACATGGGGAGACAAAAGAGTTATTGATACGCCTATCACAGAGGTCAGTATTCTATTAGTAGTCTATCCAGAGGTTAGTAGGGCACATTGCATTTGGATGTATTTCCAAAATTGTTGTATTTCATTTGAGCGGAATTTTTTTTTCCGATATTAGATAGTAGATGTTCAGAGTTTGCCGATTACATCGTCCAATTTTACGTCACATCACAATCTAGATTTCCTTCTTCGTTTTGGGCAGCAGAGCGAGGACTCAATTCTAAGCAGACGAACAATGGTCCAAAATCCTTTTATAGCCATTTTAACAGTTTTACGCTGCACATCCATCCATATTTATCTTTATTGATGTTTTAAAAAAACTTCAATACATAACGTATATAAACTGGTTATTTAAATAAGGTACCAGTAAGTAAAGAGTGTTTAGTTTTATTTTATTTTATTTATTATACCCCCTGCAAACAAAGTTTGGGGGGTATATAGGAATCACCCTGTCCTTCCGTTCATGTACCTTTGTAAGTGCAACTCCTCCTAAACGGCTTATTGGATTTTTATGAAACTTTATACACTTGTAGTACACTACCTGCAGATGTGCATGAAGGAATATGGTTGCTGTCCAAAATTTAATGGGGAGATAATTCAACTTATACTTTCACGAAAAAGGGGGGGGGCATGTACCTTGTAAGTGCAGCTCCTACTAAACTGGAAGTGGGGGGTATCATTCAGTGAGGTCACTCACAGTTCTATTTTTTTTTTTATTTGATAAAGGGCCTCGTTGGCTCAATGAGTTAATTAGTTGGATTACCTAACAACTCATACAAGCCTATCACCAATACAGCGTGGGTTCGTGCCCAGCTTTGTAAATTACAAAAAAGGGTGCACTCGACTCGCAACCGCAAGTGATAGAGTTTACCAGTTGCTTGCCCATGGTCGGTGGTTCTCTCCGGGTACTCCTGCTTCTTCCACCACTAAAACGGGTCACCATGATATAGCTGAAATATTGCTGAAAGTGGCATTAAGCACAATAAATCAATCAATTTATTTGATACATGTGTGATTTTATCTTTTCAGTTGGGTTTTGCTGGTATTGCAGTAGGTGCAGCTATGGTAAGAAACTTTTGTTATTACTTTCACTAATGGGACGATTTATATCATATTACTCCAAGCAAGTTATTAAAAAATCATTACCTTGGTCCCTAATGGACACCAGTGTGAGGGGATTAATGCAAAGTATTGACTTTTCATCTGTTGTCATTGTCTGTATGTAAAATGCAATCTTCTCTGAAACTACTGGACCACATTGACATATTAAAAACTTTCCTTGTATGGTCAGAAAACCAAGATGATCTCCTATGATGGACGTGAAAAAGTAATAACCAAGTAGAAATGTATTTTAATAAGTAGAATATAGTGTCCTATACCAGGAATTGTTTTTACAAATATTCTAGCTGTGTATGATATTTACACCATTATTTGTTAAAAGAAAATCCATTTCAGCCTCTTGCTGATTTTTTTAATTGACAGTTTTGGCCAATTTGTATGATAGTTTTATTAGCATCTACATTTAATCAGTGATTATCACCACATAATCAGTGACTATCACCACGTAATCAGTGACTATCACCATGTAATCAGTGACTATCACCACATAATCAGTGACTATCACCACATAATCAGTGACTATCACCATGTAATCAGTGACTATCACCACATAATCAGTGACTATCACCACATAAGCAGTGACTATCACCATGTAATCAGTGACTATCACCACATAATCAGTGACTATCACCACTACAATTGTGAGGTTGATTCCTCTTTGCATTGAGGTGTATGCAATGTGAACGTGATAAAGTTTGTCATTGACTTATGGCAGGTCTGTAATTTTCTTCTGGTACTCTCAGTTTCTTCCACCAATAAAACTAACTAATAATACGGGCGAAATATTGTTGAAAGTGGCATTAAACACTCATATCATCCCAATCACATCCTATGTTTTTGAAGTTTTGACTTTGTTGCGACATCAGTTGCTTTAGCCAGGTTAAAAAATTTTCATGTTTTCAGTGTTAATTTAACCTAAGTGAAACCATCAAGTGAAACCATCACATGATCGAGAATAAGAGTATATGAGAAATATAAATCTGTTTAGTTTTACAAATTATGCAAGATGTTTTGTTTATCAGTTTTAATACTTATTTTGGCAAGATACAAATTCAAATACATGTATCAGAAAATTAACTGGTGAAAAGGGCCACCATTTGTCAATTTAAACGTGACGGACCACAAATTCATGGGCCAGTGTAAAATTGTGCAAAAACTGCAGTATGACCCTAATTAATTCTACTTTAACATCAGACCATAGATCAGTTATGATATGACCTTATGTTAAGTCATATGAAGCAGGCTGTATAGGAAGTTCCATTAACTAACACA
>MJUT01030697.1:6086-19375 GCA_002080005.1 Gigantidas platifrons
CCATTGAATCGCTATATTAAGTTGAAATAAAATAATAAATAAGAGCATTACTTGGAAGAGATTGTTTGAAATCAAGTATTGTGTAACACAATCATACCTAAATTAAATGTTGGTTAAGCACACAAAAATGTTATCTATTTTTAAGTCTGTACTTCCGAATCTAATTAAAATTATATCTCCACTCTTGCTATCTGTTTTGCAGGCAGAGACTACAAAACAACCAATAGAAAATAGGGAGCAGGTGCGGAGATCTAATCTTAATTAGATTGTGTACCCACCAAAATAAATCCAACAAACATGTAATTATACCCCCGATCCCTGAAGAGGGAGGGGGGTATACTGTTTTACCTCTGTCTGTCCGTCCGTCCAAGATATTTTTCGTCACTTTTTTCTCAGCAACTATTAATGGCAGAAATCTTATATTTGGTCACAAGCTTCATATAGGTACCCCATATTGTGGGAAGCGTTTTTGGACCCATCAGATTCCTACTTCCTGTTTGCCGACTTAGTTGGCTTTTATACACATTTAACATATATATGCTCATTTTTCGTCACATTTTTCTCAGCAATTATTGATGACAAGAATATGATATTTGGTCTCAAGCTTCGTATAGGTATGCCATATTGTGGGAAGCGTTTTTGGACCCGTCAGATTTCTACTTCCTGTTTGCCGATTTAGTTGGTTTTTATACACATTGAACATATATGCACATTTTTCGTCACATTTTTCTCAGCAACCATTGATAGCAGAAATCTGATATTTGGTCACAAGCTTCATATAGGTACCCCATATCGTGGGAATTGTTTTTGGAGCCATCAGAGTCCTACTTCCTGTTTGCCGAACAGCGGGGGTATCATAAGTGAGCATTAGCTCACAGTTCATCTTGTTAGTCACATTTTTCTCAGCAACTATTGATGACACAAATCTGATATTTGGTCACAAGCTTCATATAGGTACCCCATATCGTGGGAAGCGTTTTTGGACCCGTCAGATTCCTACTTCCTGTTTGTCGACTTAGTTGGTTTTTATACACATTGAACATATATGCGGGGGTATCATAAGTGAGCATTAGCTCACAGTTCATCTTGTTTCAATTGTGTCCTCCCCCTCCCACCCAAAATACAAAAAACCAACACACACAATACAATAAATAAAAACAAAAACAAAAACAAAACTAAAAACCAACACACACAATACAATAAATAAAAATACAAAAAACCAACACACACAATACAATAAATAAAAAAAATAAATAAAAAACAAAACTAAAAAAATACAAAACAAAAAATAATTACATTTTGTAATTTGTTATTTAATGTTTATCACAACGTATAGGGAGTATATCTTCCTGATTAAGAATGGCTGAAATTTGACAAGAATACTATCTGACAGGATCCTTTATTAAGGGGTGGTTTCCTTGATAGAGGGTTGCTGCTAACAAGGAAGCTACTGAACCAAGGGTTAAGTTGATGTCATCACTTTGAAAGTTTTACGGTCGCCACCATGACTTTTTTGACAGCTATGGAATATCTGTGTCACAAATGACCATGGATATGTTCCACTTGTAAACACTTCCCAGTCCTATCCTCATTTGTGTGTTGTCACCGGGTTTGTAACTAGATTAACACGATGGGTGCCACTAGTTGAGCAGGAACTGCTTATCCTTCTGGAGCACCTGAGTTCACCCTTGATTTTTAGTGGGGTTCGTGTTACTTGATCTTTAGTTTTATGTGTATGTTTTGTAGATCATTGTTCGTCCTTTTGTACT
This sequence comes from Gigantidas platifrons, assembly GCA_002080005.1. Classification (NCBI taxonomy): domain Eukaryota; kingdom Metazoa; phylum Mollusca; class Bivalvia; order Mytilida; family Modiolidae; genus Gigantidas; species Gigantidas platifrons. The sequence goes on from MJUT01030697.1 coordinate 7,856, forward strand.
TTTTTTTTTGCCATGAGTGTGTTGTCTGTTCTTGGATTTATGGATTCTGATTACCCCTTTTGGTATCTTTAAACTCTTTTTTTTGAGTCCCATTAACAGGTTGAATGTCCATTGGTTTCTACCATTTTCATTACTGTGTTTTGGAGTTTGTGAGTGGTCAGAGGAGTGGGTAGTGTTAATAAAGTTGGATATGATGTTAACAGGTACTGTTAAACAGATGAAACCAAACATTGGATGTGTGTTTATTTCAAACAATAGATGTAACACAGCAGTTCAGGAGTTTCTGTATTTTTAGGTCACCTATGGCTAACTGACCCAAAGGGTTATGTAAGGTATATACATTGTCATTACTTGGCATCCATCGGATGATCCTTGTCCATAAACTTTTACATGTTTATCTTCTTCTCTGAAACCACAAAGCCCATTGGAAGTTAACTTGGATGGTCCCCTAAAACGCTTGGGGGGGTTTTTGTTGATCTGAAATGCAAAAAAGAAACAAGAGGCCCAGAGGTGACGGAAAGGGGTTACGCTCGAGTTTACAGCTTGTATATATTCATACTTTTTATAGAGTCCCCGGCCTCTGAGCACTAAACTATTAGGTCAATGACTTTTAAAGAATCTTCTCATCTTATTATTCACAGCGTTTTTCAGAAGATAAGAAAAGTATTCTGACACTTGCCTGTAGATGATATATATAAGCATTTGAAATTCGATTTTGGTTCAAAGTTGATCATTGTTGCCCTATTATGTCTTCCGATGTATATATGTGTTTGTGTGAGGGAACTGCATTGGTGGTGTAATGGTTAGCTTGCTCGCCTCCAGAGACTATAAAATTGGTATTTGTTGCTTCTTCGCTAAGCACGCAACATTAAGAAGAAAGAGCAAAGACTGGTTGGCTTGGAATCATAATAATGTGTCCGACTGGAGCAACATGTCTACCCATGAACTGTTGTTTCAGTGAGCTAGCACTATAAAAATCCAACTCGGCGTGTTGGTCTAGAACAAAGCGGACATCAGGATTATTTCTTTGAAAGTTAACTTGTTCTCGCTATGATATAGCTGAAAAAATTGCTGAATTGGCATTAAACAACAATCACTCATTCATTCACTCGATTTAGTTTTACATTGTATGACAGTGGTTCCGTGTACAAAGGATTTGTACGAGTTTCTATCAGTCTGTTCATTCAAAATATTTGAATACTACCAAAATCTACTGAAAATTGTGTATGTGGAGGCAGAGACATGATGTCTGGTGAAAAGGTCCTAGATCATTCATTTAAAACTATTTTGTTCACTTGGAGCTAGCATAATATTAAGAGCAATACACATACATGTACTTTAAAATGTTGAAACGAAGTATATCAGTATTGCAGTATCCGTACCATGTCATTCATCATGTACACCATTCATGAACATATATAGGCTGTACACAGGGCCTCCACTAGGAAAAATTTTGCAAGGCGGAACAAGACTGCTTTGCTACACAACTGGGTATATGCTTTATTTCATGTGCAGCAGAATGTCCAGATAACATATACTTTATACAAAGCAAACATACTATGTTAATTTTACATAATTATTTTTCTAAATAAAAAAAAGTGTGTATTTTACATTAATCGATGGATTTCAGCAACTTATAACATCCTTTTTCACCCCACTGAAACACATATGGGAAATTCCGAAATTCCAGCGTTTGAGATGCCCAAAGGGTAAATTATTGTAAACACCGGCCTCTTTCAATTAAATTTGAAAGATTTTTTGTCATTGCAACCCCGTTCACAGTTGCCCAACAGGAGTCCACAGGTCGTCCACGTGTCACAGTTTAGAATAATCCTTCAGGACCTTACAGTACCCCGTGACCCAAATTAGCACGACTCACCAATATTTTCTTAATAATGTTGTTTAACTAAAAATAGTTGAAAATACCAACAACAAAAAAATGAAAAAAATCGAAATAAAACGTCTATGGTTAAGACTATGGGACCCTTCAGAAATTCACGGGCCCCTTCTTTGATCTCCGGTCCCCGGACCGATGTACTGGCTGAACCCCCCTCTCATAGGGCCTGGCTGTACATAACATGATATATAGGCAAATATGGCGTATATAAATGTTCATTGTATTCATCAATACTTTTCGCAATAAAACTCTTTTCTTGCCACATAAAGGGCCCGGGTGGTTCAATGAGTTAGGTAGTTGGATTACCTAATAACTCATACAAGCCTATCACCAATACGGCGTAGGTTCGCGCCTGGCTTTGTAAATTACAAAAAGGGTGCAATCGACCTGCAGCCGCAAGCAATAACGTTTACCAGTTGCTTGCCCATGGTCGGTGGTTCTCTCCGGGTACTCCAGCTTCTTCCATCACTAAAACTGGTCGCCATGATATAGCTGAAATACTGTTGAGAGTGGTGTTAAACACCAAAAATCAATCGATCAATCTTGCCACATAAAAGACCACACTTTCATTTGACATAAAAATGTCTACTAAATTTCCCTTTCTAACAGTTAATACCAACCAGCGCTGGACTAGTTAAGCCTACAATATAAGACTCCATACGATTCCAGTCATAACTAATAACGTTTTTTTTTGTGGGGGGGGGTTCTGATTGGTCGATTTCTAAAAAATCTTCTCCTCTGAAACTGCTTGGCCAATTAAACTGAAACTTGGTAGGAAGCATCTATGGAAGGTCCTCTATAAAGATTACATATTTTGTCCTGATCCGTGTACAAACATGGCTGCCACACCACAGGCAATTCTTATTTTTTTTATTACGGTAGTCGATTTCTAAAAAATCTTCTCCTCCGAAACCGCTTTGCCAAATGAATCAAAATTTAGTAGGAAGCATTTATGGATGGTTCTCTATCAATATTTCCTATTTCATCCCGATTCATTAACAAACATGGCTGCCACAGGCGATTCTTGTTTTTGAGTGAATGATTTCTAAAAAATCTTCTCCTTTGAAACTGATTGGCCAAATGAACTGACACTTGGTAGGAAGCATCTATGGAAGGTCCTCTATAAAGATTGAAATAGATATATTAGGATACAAAATACCCGTAGGAACACCTATAATGGTATGTTACTATAAATAGATCTTGTACAGTACAGGTCTGGTGTCTTGATTAGTCCAAAATACATTATTGACTATGGTAGAAGCCAATGGACATTTAAGTCCCGACTCCATTCACAAAAATACGGTGGAGTTCAACCTGTTAATGTGATTCAAAGGGAGTCAAACCATCCCTTTAAAGGCATATTGTCTACCAAAACCGTAATTTTTTCATACCCAAAATTATTGTCGTAAATGATTTGTTTAAGCTATCATTAAACAGTTATGCTGCAAAAAGTATGATTTGTGTTCTTTTTTTGACAAAAAAGACCCAAAATTATCGTCATCGGAATTATTGTGATGGATAAAAAGAATTCAATTTAACCCGAGTCTATTCATATGACCTGCTATGTGAACCCGTCTTGAGCATGCACACTGTTTAGAAACAATACACAACATGTGGAAGAGAATGTGTCAACACGTGGAAGAAAGTGGACTTTGACGGAAGAGGAAAAGAAGTGCAGTATCTTCCAAATGGAACAAATGCCGAATATATGTAGGGGATCAGTTGGACCGTTGGAACGAACTGAAGGAAGTGCTATGCGTCAAAACTCACGCTGAAGTGGCAAAGATTTTGCTTGATAGGTAAGCTGAGCATGTTGCCTCCTTTTCTCAATCGTTTTTCATATTTTATGAATTTATGATGATGCCTATGATCATTTTCGGCAGATATTATTCAATATATGTAATTTTGCACCTGGCAACAGCAAATCATTGATAAAACGGCCATATTTGCAAGGTAAACAAACACAACATGCTGCAGCATCTGGGCTACTGGCATATAAATAGATAAAAATAGATTTGGCCTCGCTCAGGTCAGTGCACAATTAAGTAGCTTCCAGTAACGATGGTCAGCTTTTTTAAATCGAAAAAACAGCGTTTCGTAGCGTATTCGCTAATAATTTGGTGTTTAATCTTCATTTTATGAAGGTCATTACGGAAAACGACAATAATTTTGGGTATGAAAAAATTACGGTTTTGGTAGACAATATGCCTTTAATAAAGGATCATGTTAGAGAGTACTCTTGTCAAATTTCAATCTTAGTCAGGAAGTTATTGTAAAATGTACTCCCTATTGCCTATAGATATAGATATGAAGGCTGTGATAAACATTAAGAAACAAATTAATTTTTATTTTTTTGTGTATTTTTTTGTTGTTGCTGTTTTGTTTTTGTTTTTTTGGAAAAGGGGGGGGGGGGTGGACACAAATGAAATTTGTTTGTTGGAATTGTGTTTGGTTTTTTTGGGGGGTGGGGAGGGTTTACATACTTAAAAATAGATCTAACCAACATTTAATTTAGGTATGATTGTATTCCACAATACTTGATTTCAAACAATCTCTTCCAAGTAACGCTCCTGTTTATTATGTTATTTCAACTTTATACTATAGCGATTCCATGGAAGATTAAACTGTAAATCAGTATTTAAAATATATAAACAATGAGATCCTGACCCTGGTGAACCCCTGACCCCATACCCATGTAATTGTATCATGATAAATATCAGGAAATGTGAAAAATAAAGATATTATAAATTTTGATACTTTTATTACAAATTAACTGCCATCTATATTTTAAAAAATATTAATATACAAAACAATACACAAACAAATTAATTATATTTAAAAAAAAATTGTATAAAATCATAAAGGAAGTCAATAATATAAATACACGTAATAACAAAAACCAATTGCATTGAATAATAAAAGGTTATAGTTATGGTGTTTAACGTCACTTTCAATGTTTAGAGTGCTTGCCTCGAGTGTGGTATATCGTGGGTTCGAGCCAAAGACTATATAATTGGTATTTGTTGCTTCTCCACTAAGCATGCAGCATTCAAGAGTAAGAACTGGCTGGCTCGGAATCAGAATAATGTGTCCGAGTGGTGTTATATGTATATCCGCGGACTGTTGTTTCATTGAGCTAGCACTATAAAAATCAAACTAGGTGTTGGTCTAATACAAAGCAGGTCTCGTCATGATCTCATTGAGACTTAACTTGTTCTCGCCATGATATTGCTAAAAAATTTCCTGAGTTGGCATTAAACAACAATCTCTCACTCGTTCATAGATTATTCCTGGTTCAAATGGCACATTGTTTTTGAGAAGATTCATCCTTAGATGGTTCAAATAGGGGTAGCCATCACGATTTTGGGGGGGGGGGGTTGTCAAGTTATAAATACAGAAAGCCTGTCCATGGCAGTCAAACGTGGTTGTTTGTTGATTTTTTTTTAATCCACATTCATCCAACAAAACTTGTGTGTATCGGTCATGTCAAATCATCTTTCACTCCTCACAAAAACAGTTTTATGCCTCAAAAGATTAGTAGACTCGTCTGTGATTGGTGTCTCAAACTATGATCTCTGACATGCCTCATTTATAAATGTAACCAAATGATTGTGGATTGCCATACAAAAAAAAAATAAAAAAAATTATGCAACAAATAATATTAGATTAGACCATTGAGCAAGTACCATTTGGTTACAAATGAAAGGGGCTGTCATGGTCATATAGTAGTTGGATTTACAACTACCTAAGCAATCTGTGCCTATCACCACTAACATTGTGAGTTCGAATCCTGCTAAGGCGAGGTGTACTTGATACGACAATATGTGATTATGTTTGTCAGTGACCTGCGGCAGATCAGTGGTTTTCTCCAGGTCCTCTGGTTACCTCCACCAATAAAACTCACCGCCACGATATAATTGAAATATTGTTGAAAGTGACGTTAAATACCATAACTCCTAAACCCCTCCACACACCCCCCCCCCCCTTACACCCCAAAAAAGAAGGGTTATACATATATAGAATACATCTTGACAAATTAAGTCTAAGATATTGTAAAACTAATATAAGGTGTACAAAACATCATTCTGGTTAAAATTATATATGTTACATATGCTTCACTCTGATAACTTCTGACACAATGAGCTTTTCATATTATGCATTGGTGAACTGTATCCAATGAAAATGCAGCTGGAAAAATCTTGTCTTAGGGTTGTGTCACAGGCAGTAAAGAAAAGTAATAAAGGTTAGGTTGATGTGTATCTAATTATTAATGGAGCATAGCGTACTTCACATTACATGAAGAAAGTTTTGATTGATGCGTGTTTAAAGTCACTTTCAATAATATCTCAGTTTTATTGGTGGAGGAAACCGGAGTACCGGAAAAAACCACTGACCTGCTGTAAGTCATTGACAAACTTTATTACATAATGTTGTATCATGTAATAAATGTAGTGTAGCACAATTCACATATGATTTTACTCAGCTTGACAAATTTATCAAATAAATGATTCTATATATAGTAATAATAATAAATGATCCTATATATAGTAATAATAATAAATGATTCTATATATAGTAATAATAATAAATGTTGCATTGATAGTAATAATAATAAATGTTGCATTGATTTTCTAATTCTAATAAAAAAATCTTTTGGTGATGGAGTCTCTAAGTCATTCAAACTCATTGTATATATAGCAGTAATATAAAATTAGGTTTCAACACTTTCACACAAAGTTAAAGTACACATGACCCCTCCTTTTGGTTTCAGTGTGGCTCTTTCTTCAATTTCAAAAGATTGGTCTGGGTCCAATTCAAAGTTAAATCTCTGCATGATTTTTGCTAATATAATTTTGGCTTTGACCTGGAATAAAAATAGAAACAAAAAACATAATTAAAAAGTGTATATTGTATATCAGAAACATCTCATATGGATATCTTATAAAACTTTAACATATGCCCTAAACTAATTGTCTCACATGGGAAACGTCATTTATATAAGAAACATTTTTCCCATTACATGTATAGTTCTGTGTTCAACAATTTTCAATGGATGCAATCATCTCTGATTTCCAAATAGCTAGAAATCCAAGCTTAATAACGGACTATCCCTATGACCATAAATTTACAGTTTGGGTTCAAACTTTTTGAAGGTTTCTAAGAAGATTTTATGTATTTTTCATTGACTCTAATGTTAAACTATATTTTACAGAGAAGCCATTTCCAATTCCTGATCAGAAAATTCCAGGGGAAAATTTTATTCTGTAGTCCTATTAATGATCATTCATGTATAGTTTGGGTTGAAACAGTTCAGTGGTATTGAATTGATTTTTAGAAAGTCCTTTGTTAAACTTGTATATCAAGGTTATAGACATCTTGAATTTCCAACCATTTACAAAACATAAGCTTTGAATAGAACCGTTAAAAGATATCAACAGTGTAGCAATTCAATCTGAAGTTTTCTGAAAAAAAAAGAAAAAAAAAAACAACTTTTGTAGAGTGTTGTTTATATTTTGTAACAATTCCATCAACAGTTTTATTTCAGAGTTAGTGGTAATCAACATACAAAAAATGTACATGCACATTATTGACCTAGCTAGGAGGCCATGTTTTATTGACATGCAAACAAAAAACTTATAGATAGAGAAGCATCCAATGAACATTCCTGCTACCGTTTAATTTCAACTTTCTCTGCAGCTTCAGAGTATTAAAAAGTAACAGATGATGCCCTGACAGAGAGAAAAAAAGATGACAAGTGTACATACAGTTGAGGTCAACACACATTTTCAATTTTAAGTAAACAATTTTTGTCAAAATTATTTTTTATTACAACTACTATGATACTTACTTCAGCAAAGTTTTTTCCAATACAAGTCCTTGGACCAAGTGTAAATGGAAAGTAAGTGTAAGATGGTATTCTAAAATGAATAAATATCAGTTATTTAGGACTATTAAAACAAAAGGGTCTTATAAAAGCCTGTATCACTCATTAGACTAAAAATGCCACACAAACATATATTTTTATATATATTTATAATTGTTTTAAACTTTGTTCAATATTGGTTGCCATTCTTGAATTTGAGTTTTCATAACTCCGTTCAGTGATTATCAAGTTTACATTATATACATTTTTCGTATTCATATGTTAAATTATGTCTACAATTAAAAGAATGAATAGCACATTCATACCATTTTTTTTTGTTTTAGATCTTTCAGTGGTTTCACAGAAGAATCTAAAACAACATAAGTTATATTCTATGATAAACTATGTCTAACAGTGACAGCTATCTTGGATCTTGGAATTCATACTGGCATTTTGTAAATGACATTAACCAATCATTGATGTTTAGTTTGGGTTTTAATCTTCTTTGTAGTTTCTACAAAGACATTTTTACATATCGCATTGTCTTTTATGTTAAACTATGTCCTGTACTGGAGTCAAAACATAGGCTATATCATACATTCGAGTGTATATTTGTCACGAAAAGAATGCTAAATTATTTTTTTTAATATATTCGTTTGAAAATGTGTAAAAAGAAAAATTGACAGCCATGTCTTTTCAAAATTGTAAATATAACATCTATACACCATTAGCAGTGACATATTTTATTATGTCTACACTACACAATGACAAATGATAAAAAAAAATTATGAAAAGAAAATTTTATATAGAATTAACAAGAATTTGAATTGAACTTATAAATAAAATCATGTAAAAAAATCAAAGTAATATTTACATAAAATTTAGTCATATTTGGGAAAAAAAACTTGCTTAATTTATTGTTAAAGCATACAAAATAATCTCATTTAACAAATTAATTTGTCATATTTTCATGTCTTTCCCAACCAGGGCCCAGATTTCCATCTGTACCTGTCATTATGTTCTCTGAGTTGTGTAGTTTGATATCCCATAAGTGAGATTTGTTTTGTGGTTAGGGAGAATGTAGACCTTCACCAATTAACCACTTTTATGATAATTTTTTTTTATATTCACATGAAAGTTCAGGGGTTTTAAATTTTTCTAATATAAATTTCAACCAATGCCCACTTTAGTTTACAAATACAATCAACTATGCATACAACCACATTTCTACAATTGTTGGAGAAGTTCTTATGTTTAATTAAATTTTTTTTTTTAGATGAATGATGACAGCTGCAAAGGTAACACAAAATTATTAATTAATATGTTAATTCATTGGATTCTTACTTGCTTTCAGCTTCAGGATTAAATCTTTCAGGATCAAACTTCAAAGGGTCTGGAAAAAATTCTTCAAGCCTTGAACTAACATAGGTACTCATCTATAAATAGAACATAACATTATTACAGTAAATTCATGTACCAATATTTAGCTTCCAAGTCATAAAGCTTTTGTACCAAATATCCTCACTAAGAGAAGTCTGAAGCTACTAAAGTGGTTATCAGATGTATTAATTCAAAGGATTGAAAATACAAGACTGAAAAGACAAACAATGGCCACCAAAATATTACATAGAAAACTTAGCATTGAACATCACTATCCCCACTAGTAAAAGGTGTTTGAAGTTATATGCTCCAAAAGGACAAAGCAGTTCCTGCTCCACTAAAGAAACCCGCCATGTTACCCATGTTAAAAAAAAATGGTGACTGAGGAAAGGACGCATCTGTGATAGTCAGATATATATATCATGTAACATTGAACCGTAAAACTTTTGAAGTGATGAATTCAAATTTACCACTAATAACTTTGAATCTGTTGCCTCCTTGTTAGCAGCAAGCCTCTAACAAGGAAATTCTGATAGACAACACAAATAAAAGTGTAGATATCAAATTTAGTGGCTACAATGTGTTCCTGGAATAACCTTCATCAGGTACGCTCAAAATCGAAAGATTGGAAAGCCAAATAATTTTGGGAGCAATGAAACCAAAAGGGGCCTAAACAAACACTTTCATCAAACATTACAAATGAATTGTGAATCAAAAACTCAAGACATATTTTAATGCTATCCCATGATTATACACCAATTACCCTAAAATAATACTTGTATTGTACATAAGGACTGTTAAACTAGCAAAAATATAAATTAAGTATAGTAGTCTCCCTCTAATAAGACGTCTGCAACCAAAGGCCATCTCTCTTATCAGGCTTAATTTCATATTTACTGAGATAGTAAATTACTGCTAAATTGTCCCCCCTTCAAGAGAGGCCACCCTTCTTACAAGGACACTTTTTCTTTGTAGAAGGGTGGCTTTATAAGAAGGAGACTACTGTACAAAAATAGATTGGTTTAAAAAAAAATGTAATATTGACCCATTTCATGTTGTTTTTTGTTCTAATTATTTAAGTAATTTTCTCATACAGTTAGGTGTTAAACTATGTGTGACAGTGTTACAGCCACTTTAATAAAAATTTCATCCAAAATTATTAAGTCATGGATTGAATAAATAATTACTAAACATTTTTAACATGTTAACCATGTCATCCTACCAATTAGGTAGGGTAAAAAAAAAAACAAGTTACTTTTGATTAAATTATGATAATGTCTGCTTTGTACTATATCAATGCTCAAGAGTGGGTTTTTATAGAGCTTGTGTAGTGGCAACAACAGTCCACAGACAGACATATCACTCTAATCGGACTGAGACTGACTCCAAGCTTTCACCCCTGAATGCTTCAAGCTTAGCAGATAAACTGCAATAACACATTTTACAGCCTGTAGTTTGAACCCATGATCTACCACACCCTAGGTGAGAATCCCCAACCCTTTCATCACCAAGGTGGTCTCCTTCAACTAAAATGTGTTTCAAGACACCAGACCTGTACTGTACAAGAGCTATATTACAGTAAGGTTCAACTGTAATGTGTTACAAGACACCAGACCTGTACTGTACAAGAGCTATTTATAGTAAGGTTCAACTGTAATGTGTTACAAGACACCAGACCTGTACTGTACAAGAACTATATTACAGTAAGGTTCAACTGTAATGTGTTTCAAGACACCAAACCTGTACTGTACAAGATCTATTTATAGTAAGGTTCAACTTTAATGTGTTTCAAGACACCAGACCTGTACTGTACAAGAGATATTTATAGTAAGTTTCAACTGTAATGTGTTTCAAGACACCAGACCTGTACTGTACAAGAGCTATATTACAGTAAGGTTCAACTGTAATGTGTTTCAAGACACCAGACCTGTACTGTACAAGATCTATTTATAGTAAGGTTCAACTGTAATGTGTTACAAGACACCAGACCTGTACTGTACAAGAGCTATTTATAGTAAGGTTCAACTGTAATGTGTTTCAAGACACCAGACCTCTACTGTACAAGAGCTATATTACAGCAAGGTTCAACTGTAATGTGTTACAAGACACCAGACCTGTACTGTACAAGAACTATATTACAGCAAGGTTCAACTGTAATGTGTTTCAAGACACCAGACCTGTACTGTACAAGAGCTATTTATAGTAAGGTTCAACTGTAATGTGTTTCAAGACACCAGACCTGTACTGTACAAGAGCTATATTACAGTAAGGTTCAACTGTAATGTGTTTCAAGATACCAGACCTGTACTGTACAAGAGCTATATTACAGTAAGGTTCAACTGTAATGTGTTACAAGACACCAGACCTGTACTGTACAAGA
>MJUT01030697.1:36893-55147 GCA_002080005.1 Gigantidas platifrons
GTACACATCTTACCTTTCCTCAAACAATTGATTAATATTATGTGGTACACATCTTACCTTTCCTCAAACAATTGATTAATATTATGTTGTACACATTTTACCTTTCAACAATTGATTAATATTATGTGGTACACATCTTACCTTTCCTCAAACAATTGATTAGTATTATGTGGTACACATCTTACCTCTCCTCAAACAATTGATTAATATTATGTGGTACATATCTTACCTTTCCTCAAACAATTGATTAGTATTATGTGGTACATATCTTACCTCTCCTCAAACAATTGATTAATATTATGTGGTACACATTTTACCTTTCCTCAAACAATTGATTAGTATTATGTGGTACATATCTTACCTCTCCTCAAACAATTGATTAGTATTATGTGGTACACATCTTACCTTTCCTCAAACAATTGATTAGTATTATGTGGTACACATCTTACCTCTCCTCAAACAATTGATTAGTATTATGTGGTACATATCTTACCTTTCCTCAAACAATTGATTAATATTATGTGGTACACATCTTACCTTTCCTCAAACAATTGATTAATATTATGTGGTACACATCTTACCTTTCCTTAAACAATTGATTAATATTATGTGGTACACATTTTACCTTTCCTCAAACTATTGATTAATATTATGTGGTACACATTTTACCTTTCCTCAAACAATTGATTAATATTATGTGGTACACATCTTACCTTTCCTTAAACAATTGATTAATATTATGTGGTACACATTTTACCTTTCCTCAAACTATTGATTAATATTATGTGGTACACATTTTACCTTTCCTCAAACTATTGATTAATATTATGTGGTACACATTTTACCTTTCCTCAAACTATTGATTAATATTATGCGGTACACATCTCACCTTTCTTTAAACAATGTACCCAACGGATCATACATTGCTTTCGACTTTCTGTGATTTCCTGTTATCATCAATTCCTTTCAAAATAAAATAAAATAATGTGTAAAATTATATGATACAATGCTATGTATAATACTATGAAACCATGAGTCAAACCTGCTTTAGTGACCACATCTATTAAGCAATAACTTGTATTATCAATTTATGTGACATTATTTTAATTTCCCTTCACAGTGCATTTTATATTAATTAAACCTGTATTAAGTGACCACCTATCTTATGTGACTCCGGTGGTTCTCTCCGGGTACTCCAGCTTCTTCCACCACTAAAACTGGTCGCCATGATATAGCTGAAATATTGCTGAAAGTGGCGTTAAACACCAAAAATCAAATCTTATGTGACCCTATTTCAATATTTCCTTGGAAGGTCAGAAAAGACAGGTTTAACTGCATAATAATCTGATACAATGATGTGTATAATAATATGATACAATGAATGTGTATAATATGATACAATGATGTGTATAATAATATGATACAATGATGTGTATAATATGATACAATGATGTGTATAACAATATGATACAATGATGTGTATAATAATATGATACAATGATGTGTATAGTAATATGATGTGTATAATAATCTGATACAATGATTTGATTTGATTTGATTTTTGGTGTTTATTGCCACTTTCAACAATATTTTAGCTATATCATGGCAACCAGTCTTAGTGGTGGAGGAAGCTGGAGTACCCAGAGAGAACCACCGATCATGGGCAAGCAACTGGTAAACTTTATCACTTGCGGCTGCGAGTTGAGTGCACCCCTTTTGTAATTTACAAAGCCGGATGCGAACCCACGCCGTATTGGTGATAGGCTTGTATGAGTTGTTAAATCCAGCGACCTAACTCATTGAGCCACCCTGGCCCCTTGATACAATGATGTGTATAATATGATACAATGATGTGCATAATAATATGGTACAATGATGTGTATAATAATATGATACAATGATGTGTATAATAATGATACAATGATGTGTATAATAATATGATACAATGATGTATATAATAATATGATACAATGATGTGTATAATAATATGATACAATGATGTGTATAATAATATGATACAATGATGTGTATAATAATGATACAATGATGTGTATAATAATATGATACAATGATGTGTATAATAATATGATACAATGAATCTGTATAATGATACAATGATGTGTATAATAATATGATACAATGAATATGTATAATGATACAATGATGTGTATAATAATATGATACAATGATGTGTATAATGATATGATACAAATTATACAATGATGTGTATAATAATCATGATTTTTTTGGTCAATATGAATCATTTCCTTTTGTCTAATATTTAATTTTTTAAACAATGTAAATCAGTTGTGAATAATTCAATCTTTGCAGATCAAACGAAATGGTGATAAGCCATTTATTTTTAATAAATTTTCAAATTAATCACATTTCTTTAAAACTGTATAGACATACAGGTAGACAATTTATATACACTGTCAGCAAATATAAAATTTATCTGTACAAGCTTTAGAAACAGAGAGAAAAGCAAGCAAAGCCTCTGACAAGTTTTTCATTACTGTTTCGAAACAAGTAACAATATGATAATAATATGAGACATAGTAATTACCCGAATTGCCTCTGGGTCAGCAGTAAAAATAAATGTTTGATGCATGAACTCCAGTTTATACACATTACCATATTTTTTACACCTGAAACAGAAAACAAGATTAAACTAGAGTAGAATTCAAATCTTTCCACTGGACATTTGAATGGTCTTCTCGTCCAACTGATTTTTTTTAACTTAGTTTTCACGTAATGACTTAAAACCCTTCAAAACTGCCATTATTGTCTACAAAAACATGAAAAGTTCACATCCTAGATTATGACCTTTGACCTTGTGACCTTGAAAGGGGTAATGGTCAAATAATCACATAAGCCTCTAATACAGTATATACAGGTACTTACTTAAATGATTTTCAATGAAAATTGCTGAAACCAAAATGCAATTAAAGACGGTTTTGGACATAAAAATATGTTTCAGTTTCCTCCACTTTCTTCATCTTTTAGTGAAATGTACAATTTACAGCAATAAAATGCTATTTAAAATGTAGGAGTTTCCTGGACAGAGGCAACTTCTGTCTTTTTATGACATATTCATAGAATCCAATAATTCCTTGTTCTATCAACCTGCTAAAACAAAATGCATATCTGCATGTGGTAATAAGCAACTTCAAGCATGCAAAGTTTCAAGAAATTTCCTAATAACTAGGATAGATGGTGCATACACACTTTTGTGACTGACAACAGGACGAAAACAATAGGTCTCCCCCAGAAGAAAGAAGACATAATTAAAATGGGAAGTAACTCTACTTTAAAATATGTTTTGATTATCATGAAAACTTTTCAGGTAGAGCTACCTCTCATTTTTATTGTATTCTTACGATTTTCCAACCCCAAAAAACATTCTTAGAGAATTACAGCTTTGTCTACATATATAGGGCCATCATGGTCACGATCGTATGACACTTAGGTTTACAACTACCTGTGCAGTCAGTACCTATCACCACTATTGTTGAGAGTTTGAATCCAGCTCATGGCGAGATGTACTCGATACAACATTATGTGATGTAAAGTTTGTCAATGACTTGTGATAAGTCAATGGTTTTCTCTGGGTACACCGGTTTTCTCTACCAATAAAACTGATCTCCACAACATAACTGAAATATTGTTGAAAGTGATGTTAAACACCATAACCTTAAACATGTATTTATATATTTCGCTTGACTGACAAGCTTCATCAGCGTCTGTAATCTGATTTGAAAAATTGTCAAGATTGTCAATTGCATGTGACAATTTTTCAAATCAGATTACAGATGCTGATGAAGCTTGTCAGTAAAGCGAAATATCCGTCAATTTAATTATAATTATAGTCTTTTTGTAGACTTATAGTTATTTTTGTTATATTTTAACATCTTTTTTGATATTGTTGTGCTACATTTTAGACGTTTATATATATATATATATATATACACAGTGTTTTCCCTAAGAACAGGCAGCAGGCCAAATTGCCTGGTTCAAGCACTTTTTTGGTCGGTTCAAATCAGAAATTTTATATAGAAATGTACTTGGAAATCCAAGTGTGGCCTGTTCAAAGTTGCTTTTGACCTCTTACAATGAAAATTAGGGAAAACACTGTATATAGAGTTGATTAATATTTTAAAGTAAATTACTAAGAGTAAATCAAGATGAAATATAAAATGTCAAGATAATACCAGATTTTACATGACAGTTTAACCTTATTAACAATGTTTCAGAATATAATTATAAATAGTGGAGTAAAATTCTATTGACTTGTAATTGTGAGATGAAAGTTTAAACAGTCACCATTGATGGTCAACAATATCAACAAAAGAAACAACCACCTCTCAACTCAAATGATCACAAAACAAAAATAATGAAATACAGGTACAGGCCTGGGGACAGGCACAAGAAAGTGATAGAGTTAAACAGGCTAATACTGGACTTGCTTCACTAAATATCTCTATAGTAAAAATCTTCCTTTGGTACTTTGGTTAAAATTATTTACCCCAACAGACCAGTTTGATAAAGGAATACAATCTGCAGTTTGGTAACTATTAAATATGAGGCAAACGTACTGAAATATAAAATGTCAATATAGAATATAGGACTTTTGGTTTCTGATACAGACTTTTCAGAAAGATGATCCGGCGAGCCCAACGTTCAAGCAGAATGAGCTCTCAGAGAAAGTCTCTCTGATAAAGGAATACAAACTGCAGTTTTTGTGTACTGATTTAATTGGTTGAATTATTAAACTCACCAATCTAAATTCATCATGTTGAAAAACTTTCCTTCCTTTATGTATTTCTTGAATGTAGGAATTATTCCGAGAAAAAAACTACAAATATATTTTAAACAATCTATTAGAGGTTTTACTCATTTTTATTTTTTTCACAAAAAACTCACCAATCGAAACACAGTATGTTGAAGAACTTTCCATCTTTTATGTACCTCCTAAATGTAGGAACCATACCGAGTAAAAAACTACAAATATATTAAAAAAAAATCTATAATTAGAGATTTTGCTCATTATTATTTTTGGCACAAAAACAACAAACCCAAGCATATATCATCTAAGTTAAAACTAAAGTACTATGAAACATTTTGTTGTTGTTTGTAGGACTGTATGTTATTTGTGTATGTTTGTGTATAGTGATATCCAACACGTCTTGACTATACGAGTGATATGGTGGGCGTCTTATAAGAAGGAACTGCTTACACATTACGAGCACCACGGTTCATCCCTGGTTTTTTGCGGGTCTGTGTTGCTGGTCTTTTTAATTTTCTGTGTTGTGTTTTTTGTTTCGTTTGTCTTCGTCCTGTGTTTTGTGTACACAATGTTGCTAGTGTATCTGGATTTCCCATTCTTGATTGCCCCGTTCCTTTGGTTTTTTCTGGATTTCTCATTCTTGATTGCCCCGTTCCTTTGGTTTTCTCTAACTTTTATTTACTGAATAAATTTTGTAAACTCTCAGACTCTTCATAATGAAACAATGTAAACTACAAATAAATTAAGTAATGGTTAGAATTAATTTTCTTGGTTAAAAAGGGGACTTTTATTCCATATTTTATTTATTCTGTCCAAGTACTAGTAGCTTATCTCTACTTTAATTTTATCGTTTACTCATCTACTGGAGGTGGAAGAGTATGTGGCAGAGTGAAGGTAATTAATTTCTTACCATTTCATGCCCTGATACCAACCTCCTGTTAAGGTCTAAACCGTAAAACCTATACATAGACAGTGTTTTCACAAGTCAGTTTGTTATTGCTGTCCTCCCGTTAAACCGGCATTTGTGGCAGTGCCTACCGACAAAATTTGTGGGCGGAGCATATCAATAGATCGATAACAAAAATCCCTGTTGATATGAACAGCATACTTATGAAACTGTATGTCACATGACCAACATGACCTAAAGGTCACATACCTCAGAAATTTGAATTTTCAAAGTGATTTTTGTAGTTTTTAGACTGATGAAGAATATTATTTTTAATAAGACTGAAAGTTTCATAGGGAGGAACACTAGTGACCATCCTGTCAAATATTTTGCTCCAAAAGTAACTATGAAACTATGTATCATTGATTTTTCCTCCTCGAGATAACCGTGGTCAAAATAATGAACAATCTGAATGTTTGCTCCGCCCACAGTTATTTATACCCACGGTCCCTGTTTTAGCTTGGAATTAGCTAAAAAAAAACAACAACTTTGTTGCAGCCTTGCATTGATTCCCTCAATTTTGAGGCAGCCCCTGTTCATTTTAACATGCATAAAACAGAAGAATCTTACCATTTGTCATCACCTGGCTTCAGTCCCGTTATTTTTTAGGCAGTTCATGTTAGTTCACTGGTGTTGGGTTTTTTTCTATCTGGTTTATGACATTTTGTTCTGTTCCTTCTAATTGGTTTTTAACCTTTATTTTATCACATACATTGTATTACATCATCTTTGAATTCGCTAGCCAAGGGTTATGATCCACCTCCCCTTGTAACCATTGGCTGGTGAAGATGATATTACATGTACATCAGAGCAATCAAACGTTTTCATGATATTGTGATCTTTGTCATTTTGGCATCCGGTTTATTTTTGTGTACACCATGCAAGTGATAATAAATATTATTATTTCACTAGTGACAAATGCATCATCATTTTTTTTCAACCTACAATTCTCATATATTGCATTCGTCTGGTAGAATGTAGTATAAACATTACCTGTCTGCTGGGGGTCCTGGTATGTGGCTGTACTTTCTACGTGTTGTAGTAATATATAGACATATGAAGGTCATTACACCAAGAAAGATGGCCACCAGAATTCCAAAAATAAACATCCAAGAAATAACCATGTCTGTGTTGTTTATATATTCTATAAATACAAACAAAAGTTTTTCACTGATTGAACAAGAAAGTATTTGATATAAGTTTAGAAGAGGTATTTTATTTTCATTTCATACCAATTCATCTAACTCATTTGCTTAGAAGTTACTATAGTTTGTGGTGATCATATTGGATTTCACCGCATCAATGGTGTAATGGTCAGCGTGCTTGCCTCGATTGTGAAAGAGCATGGGTTCGAGTCCAGATTGTGTCAAACCAAAGACTTGTAATACTGGGTATTTGTTGCTTCTTCGCTAACCACACAGCATTAAGGAGTAAGAGCAAAGACTGGTCAGCTCGGAATCAGGATAATGTGTCCAAGTGGAATGACATGTGTTCCTGCGGACTGTTGTTTCAGTGATATAGGACTATAAATATCCAACTAAGAGTGCTGGTCTAGTACAAAAGGGACATCATCATCATCTCGCTAACATTTAACTTATTCTTGATATGATATAGCTGAAAAATTGCTTATTTGGCCTTAATTAACTATCACTCACTCACTCATATTGGATTTCATATCAAAATAAAATGAACAAAGAATTGCATGGATCATTCCTATAAGCAAATGACCAATTGCTTCTTGACAAAAATATATTTAAATTACCGTATAGCGGGTTATTTTCGCGGGGTGCTAATTTTCGCTTATTTTAGCAGTCAAACAAAAATCGCCAAAATAAATTCCGCTAAAATTTCATTCTACGGCAAGTATTTTCTAACTAACTTTTTATTTGTTTTTAATGTATGCATGTTTTATCGATATAAATTAAACTATTAACTTAACATTTTCTTTATTTGATATCTATAGGGATCTAGTATATTGCACATTTTTGACACGTCAGAATGAACACGAGACAATACACGGAAAAAAATCTTGATCTATCGATCAAGTGCCAAAATTTTTATAACAAAATTATGTCTCCGCCAAAATAAAAACCGCTATTTATTGCATACCTTTTCTAGTCAAAACCGCGAAATTTTACACCTGCCAAAATAACCCGCAATACGATATTATTGCCTGCCCTTCTTCGAGTAATAGCTGCTGATTGATGATTACTCCTTTGGTATCTTCAAACTTTTCATCAAACTGTCAAGCAAAAACAAAGGGCACTTTGGTTTCAAAACACACCCATATCCCATTGGTTATCAGTAACTGTATAATACTGACATCAATGCTTTAGAAAAAAGCATAAATTTAATGTGAAAAAATAGTTTTTCAAATTGGAGAAGGCAATTGCCACCCTTGCCCCAGATCCTACGCCCCTGAGGTGGTAGTAGTGAAGCAGGACCCACAGACTCCTATGCAGCACCTGAGTTTATCACAGGTTTTTATAGTGGGGTAGGTATTGCTCAATCTTCAGTTTTCTATGTATTTGTAGTGCTTTGTCAACCACTAATTATTTCATTTTATATCTGTATATTCATATCATGTACTGTTAGGGAAGTAATATTATATTGACCCTTTAAGACCTAATTAATTACCAAATACCAATATTTTATTCCAATTAAGGTCCCTCAAGGGGCAATGACAAATATACATTCATAATTGTATATGCAATTACAACAATACAGAATGGAGACATAAGTTCATACACAAGACAATTCTAACTATTTAAATGATAACATGTTATAACAAGTGGGCTGTGTTTGGCAGCACGACCCATTAGAGGCAAGGATAATGTATAGTAACAGAGTACATCATATGGTTGAAGAATGGACTACATGTATGCAATCACTTAGATGGAGGAGACACCAGGGGACAGTGCTTAAGAATTGTTTGTTGATTCTCCCTGTGTCTGATCCAGCAAAGCAAGCGGCCCAAGTAGTAAAACATCATGTGTTTGATGAAAGGAAGGAAGGACTGTGATTGCTTAACTGGAGGAGACACCAGGGGACGGTGCTTAAGAATTGTTTGTTGATTCACCCTGTGTCTGATCCAGCAAAGCAAGCGGCCCAAGTAGTAAAACATCATGTGTTTGATGAAAGGAAGGAAGGACTGCGATTGCTTAACTGGAGGAGACACCAGAGGACGGTGCTTAAGAATCGCATTTCGATACTCCCCGTGTCTGATCCAGGAAAGCAAGCAGTTCAAGTAATAAACTGAAATGGGGATAAATAAATGTATTATTTGTCCACAACAGACACCAAGGGACAGTGCTTCAGGAAGTGCATTGCATCTACTAAGATTAGCAATGAGCATTCCTCCTCGTGTCTAGTGCAGATAAACAACAATATATTTTAGACATTAATATATAGATTTTGTTATAAAAATTGAAGCAGTGTTATTCAGTTACTTAAATTATCTGCAGTATTTATAAATAAAGTGACACAACTCTTTTTAAAACTGATACATCCTCACAGGTCATTGACCAGTAAAAGTTTTCTTGAGGATTTAATTGTAGAAAATTGTGACATGATTGAGATATTGTTCTGAACAGCTGTTGTCGCTCTTTTCTAAATTTGCTGCAGCAAAGGAGAAAATGAATTTCATCTTCTACTTCTCCCGAGTCGCACCAACCACACAACCTATGGTGTGGAGGGATACCCTGGTATCTACCAGTCTCAATATGTAAACGATGTGCTGAGATTCTTAGTTTTGTTTGACTTCTCCTATGCTCAAAATTACCAATAACAGATAGATAATTTTCAAACCCAAAATGTACTTTAAATGTGGTGTAAGTGCGAAGCTTCTCCTCTGAGTATTGTTTCGTCTGATTTTTCCATAGTTCCAAAAAATACTCTTTGATTTGTCTACTAAAGCTGTTTTTTGAAATTTTCTTTCCTTTCAACTGACTAATTGTTGGAAAATTTTGAAGTGTACGTTGAAGAGATCCGTACCATGATGATTTGTTTTGATTATATAGATATTCAAGTCGGTTCCAATAGTAGAAAATACTTTTTATAATATCGTAATAGAGTGGGAAACGACCAAGTTCTGACAAAACAGCAAAGTTGGTAGTTTTTTATGAACACCTAAGATAAATTTGCAAAATTTAGTATGTAATTTTTCCCAACTCAGATTAGAGTAAATTCTATCTGGAGATAAAGTTCCATTTCTAAATCTAGCTGTATTTGAGTTTAAAGTGCCCCATATTTCACAGCCAATAAAGATAACTCCCAATCTGTTAACAATCTATGATTCTCATATCGGAAGTTGAATATTGTAATTTTCCAGCAAAATTATTTCCCCTCAATTTCTACACAATTATATTTTGACGAATTAAATTATATAAACTAGAGGCTCTGGAGAGCCTGTCATCGCTCACCTGGTAATAATTGGCAGGGTAAATCCTTAGGAACGTGAAGTCTAACAAAGATTCATATTTTCTTGTGACTTAAGACACAATTTGCTTACTATTGAATGTGTGCTCCATAAATACTGAAAACCTAAAGTTAAAATTAAAATCTCCCATGGTAAGTATATTAGACTGTTTAAGTTTTAATTCTGGAAGAAAGTTATCAACAAGCATATTTTTCAAGTCTTTCTGTTTGCAGATAGGAGCAGCATAGAACAAATCTGGCTTGGTACTTTCTGAGAAGAACAACTCAGTACAAATTCCCATTGGGTCTTGTAGGCTTCTATGTTAAACTTTGTTCGTCTATGGTGGCCATCTTGAATTTCCAATCGGAACCAAATTTACAATTTAGATAGAGGACCATCCATAGATCATTCACACCAGAAAATAAATTCAATTGAATTAGTAGTTTCTGACCAGAAGATTTTTAAAGATTGACGAATCAGAAAACATTATCTACCCCTGGGAGCCATGTTTAATTACCGATCAACACCAAAATTACAATTCTGGTAAAGGACCTACTAGTACTGGTATGTGAAACTTCATCTGTCAATGGAGGTCACCTTGAATTTCCAATCGGCACCAAATACACAAGGAAAATATTTCTTAAATCCTGCGTTTCCGGTAACCTGACCAACCTAATTTTTTGGTACTTTCCCTAACTGTTTGTGACATTTTTGAACAAGCACTGTTAAAGTGAAGATGAGTCCCCTATATAACCTGTGTAAAAGGTTTTGGAAAATTAAAAAAAATTACCAACCGATCGACACTATTTCTTTCAAGCATGTTACCGGAAACACAGGACCATCCATAGATCATTCATACCACAAATCAATTAAATCAGCTCAGTAGTTTCTGACAGGAAGACTTTTAAAGATTGACCAGTCAGAAAGCATTATCTGCCCCTCGCTGCCATGTTTGATTTCCAATAAGGAGGTCGGATCCTAATTCCCATAGGGCGCAATAAGTCGCCCGGTGGCTGCCATCTTGGCTTTCCAATTAACACAAAAAAAACAAACTTGGTAGAGGACTACCCAGTCATCATTTCTATGATGTTACAATTCCATCGGCTGAGTTTCTGACAAGAAGATCTTCAAAGTTTCAACCAATCAGAGCACATTATTGACCCTGGCCTGGCAGCCATGTTGGATTTCCAATCTGCACCAAAATAATAGATCAGGTGTAGAACCATCAAAGTAACATTCATATAATGCAAAATATTAAATTTGTCGAGTAGTTTCTCACAAAAAGGTTTTTCAATGAAATTCCCATACGGTCCAATGGTCCGCTGATGGCGGCCATCTTGGATGAAGGTCTGGGTCACTAGATATAATTTTGAAAGTTGACCATTTAAGTACCATTCATGCCATGTTTGCTTTAAATTGGCTGACTGGTTTCAGAGGAAAACTAGAAAATTGAATGCCCCCGTCCCCCGTCTCAACCTTATCCACCTCAACACCCCCCCCCCCNCACCCCAATTCCAATTTACTACCTTAACTTTTGGCTTGGTTCTGAGGAATGTGTAGGGGTATAATGCAAAGAAAACGTCTTGAAGAGCCAAAATGGATTTTCAATATAACTTAATTTGAAGGAATGGTATATTATTCATCGGGTATGATGTAGAAAACTTATGTATAGACTTTAAAAGGGGTTTGTGTCTTAGTTTGTGTCTGTAAGACACATACAATGCCCCCGCAGTTATAATTGCAAAAGGGTAAACCAATGTTTTGCTTATTCAGCATCAAGCAGAAATTACTGAAATAAATGAATTTGTACCTAACAATGTGATGTTCGATTGATTGATTGATTGATTGAATGGGGTTTAATGCCATTTTCAGCAGTATTTCAGCCATATCGTGGCGGTCAGTTTTAGTGGCGGAGGAAGCCGGAGTGCCCGGAGGGACCCGCAAGTATAAGGAGCGTTGTTTACGCGTTAACAGGTTTCAGTGGCTAAGTTCATATAAGCATAATTTTGTAAAAAATTGTTGAAAGTCAAAATCCATAATATATGCACACCTTCAGTGTAGGTACTAACTGTCCACAAAATATAAAAGGTCTAGCTCAAAAACAGTAGGAGTTAGCCAGACAAACCATATATCCTATATGGATTTAGCAAAATCTGTCCAAGTTCATGCATCCATAATTTTGTAAAAAATTGTTGAAAGTCAAAATCCATAAAATATGCACACCTTCAGTGTTGGTACTAATTGTCTACAAAATATAAAAGGTCTAGCTCAAAACCTGTAGGAGGAGTTAGCCGGACAAACCATATATCCTATATGGGGGCATAAATGAAAAGTCCAACTACCTGTCATTTTGAGAATATTTGATGAAAATCAAAATCCTGTGCACATGCACACCTCCATTATGTGTATAAACATCCTACAAAATATTAAAGCTGTAGCTCCAAAACTGTAGGAGGAGTTAGCAGGACAAACTATGCATACTATAGTGTGACGGACGGACGGACAGGGGTAAAACAATATGCCCCCCGACCAATAGTCGCGGGGGCATAAAAAATTAAAACATTTTTCCCATAGGTTCCTATGTTAAAACTATGTTTGCTGATGGTGGCCATCTTGGATGGAGGTCGGGGTCACATGACATTATTTTGAAAGTTGACCACCTAAGGACCATTCATGTCATGTTTGCTTTAAATTGACTTACTGCTTTCAGAGGAAAACATTTTTAGACATTTTTCCCATAGGGTTCTATGTTAAAACTAAGTCGAGTCATGGCGGCCATCTTGGATATGCGATGGGCACAAAAATAACAAATTCAGTAGAGGACCATCCAGTCATCATTTCTATAATGTTACAATTCCATCAGCTGAGTAGTTTCTGACAAGAAGATTTTCAAAGTTTCAACCAATCAGAACACATTATTGGCCCTGGCGGCCATGTTGGATTTCCGATCTGCACCAAAATAACAAATTTAGTAGAGGACCTCCCAATGAACATTTCTGCCAAATTTGGTCCAAATCAGTTCAGTGGTTTCAAAGAAGAAGAAGAAAGTATGAAAAGTTTACAGACGCTGCCCACGACGACGGACGCAAAGTGATGACAAAAGCTCACATGACCCTTTAGGTCAGGTGAGCTAATAAATGATCTTCTTCTTCCAATAAAGTGCAGGTCTCTGGGTAGAGAAATATTGCACTTGCCCATGCGGGTTGTGACAACAATGGTGCAAAAAAAAATATGTACAGGTGCTGGATTAAAAGTATAAAAACATGGTGTGCGATTATGGGATGTGACAGCTGAGCACTCTCTGTTTAAAGGTTTACAGGGAGGTGCTTTCCACTAATGATAGTGGTAACTTTTAATTTATTTTAAACTGATGTTGAATTTGTAAAAAAAAATAAACCTTGATTTACCATCTATGGCATAAATTGATTTTTTTTTTAATTAAATTTTCACGATGTTAATTTTATTATCTTTATTAACCAATTAAAGGGCCCATATAGGGCAAATACAAGAAATATATATAAACAAAATAATACAAATAATAATACACAATCATAAGAGGGAAAGAGGTGCTTGATTGACAGATAATACAATACAGTTTAGGTACAAAACATATAATTATAGTGTATATGAGTCATTCCATGAAAAAGGGGATAAGTATGCCCACCAATGTTTGTGATAAGTTTGTAGCCAAGTAAAGAGATCTATATTATTGACTTATTATTATTTATTCCTTATTTACACTGAACAAATATAAAACATAAAAGTGTGCAGTTTGGTATGAATTTCACTTGTTTATTTAATAATTATCAGAGTACTAGTGCATTATTTTGGTTCCAAAATTGTGACATAAATGTCAGGGAAGATAAAATTCTGAAATAAATGGTTATTATCAGTTCTATAGTTTTCTGTAGTAGCTAAAATGGAAGAAAAATGTTAAACTCAAGGGGAAAATGATTTGGTACTATTTTTATGAACCCCAGGATACTAGAAGGGGGGTTAAAAAAAGGTCACAGATGTGATGATATTCCGTCAAAAAGGGCACCCTTTATGGTTTTTTTTTCAAACCCACATACTCTGATTGAGTCACGACTGAGCTGTTGCTTCAGTTAGTTTCATCACTTTAGTGCTTGGAAAAATGATTTTTTCATTCTTTCCTCTACAAATAATCGTTTACTTATAAGTCAAACCAAACTGGTGCGGATTCCGTCAAGATTTTCTATTCATCACGTCCGTGTATTTATTTACTTTTTCTGATCACGTGAAAGCAACGTGATCCGCAACGTGACCCGTAATCGGAGCTTGAAATTGTAAGTAAATTTTGTGACGTACTACACATAAACAACATTTAAATAGCGGCTTAGACATGAGCAGATAAGTTGTTCCGTCAACAAAAATTAGAAATCATCACATCCGTTTCTATATGAAACGTCTGTTCCTATAATGATCATTTTGTCATTTTCTGACTTTATACTGTTCAGTATGATTGATACCGTTTATTGCTCATTAAGAAGCTTTAGGAAGCTACATGTTCTCAATCCCAAAGACCGAAACTTGTTTGCAAAAATGAAATTTTGGGTTATGGTCCTGATTATTGACTCCGTTTGGCGTCCCAGATATCTGTTCCAACATCACGTTTGTTAAAGCAAATGGAAACAATACTTTTTTGTAGAAAATAAAGTGCAAATAGAAATTTGATTTTGTTGTTTTTGTTGATGGATTTTACATCAGAAACAAATAAGTGTAAAAACAGTTGGATAAGGACAATATAAAGAGAGTGGTCAAACATCACATCCTTTGTCATCACATCCGTGCAAATGTCAACATCACATCATGCTACAATTATAACTGATTTTTTAACATGGAAACTGTCTAATGTTGCTAGATGTCTAGAATGGATTTCTTTTACATCACTTAATGGCAAATTTCAAAACAAGTTTCAGCCATTGATGAAAATTACATTGTAATAACTTCTCAAAAATGGGTGTTTGCCATTGTCAATATTTCGTATGTCAAACTCTTAGATATAATAAGAAAATAACATAATCTAATTTTTTTTAACAGCTTAATTTGATCTAAATCAGATTAATTTCAATTATTGCTGGTCCTTATAACTATCCCAAGTACACAATTATTATCAAAAGATCATTTATTTTGTCAACATCACATCTGTGACACACTTGGGACTACCTATTAAATTTTTCATTGCTCTTTCATTTCCAAAGAAGTTATCTTTTCTTGTATCTCAGGTGAAACTAGAGACTCTCTTGTTAAAAAATATGGAAAGAAAATTCAATTTAAGGTTTTTTGAAATTTTATTGATCATGTCACACTTTTATCCTCTTTTTCATGGAATGACTCATATACATGTATATATATAATTATATAGTATAAAATCAAGGCATGTGTTCATGGAGAAATTTACCAACAGAGTTAAGTATTTCATGGTCCTCACAGTTTAGAATAAAGAATAATTTTTGTTCATCACTTAATAATATGCATTTGTGTAATTCTCATTCATTGCCTTGGGGCACTACATTGCAGAGTAATCTCCTTCAAATTAGAATTCTGAAAAAAAATTCTGTACTGTACATTGCATCTCCAGCCTGGGCATACAGGGCAGAAAATTTCTTCTAAAGTCTAATCTCAACGAGATTACCTTGCAGAGGTGTCAGTCACCAATAATGGCTATACATGTATTACCTTGTGTAAAAATTATGTTGATTCACCAACTGTACCTGTTGTTGTCCAACAGGTTATATATCCTTCATCAAATATCTACAAGAAAATACATTGAAAATTATGAAATAAGCAATATAAATTCTTTACAAGGTCATAAAATTATCAACTGATGCAAGAATTATAAACATTACAGCTTGAATTACATGGCGAAATAGAGACCTATCATTTCAAGAAACATTTAAAATGTCATCATTCCTGGAGAAAATATCACTATGTACAATGTAGTTCTTTAAGTTGACTTCGAGTTCAGTACCCATGATTTACGGATTAGCAAGTACCGGTGTCGTAAAATTTTTAGCTACCTCATGAAAATTAGCTACCGGTACTAGCTAATTTGCATACGGCGCTATAAAAATTAGCTACTTGTAGCATAAACTTATAAGATTTATCTCCCTTAATATGAGTAGGCATTGCACGGCCTATATAGAGGAGGGAACTATTTGAAATTAATGGCAAAAACAGTAACGCGAGTGGTATCAACGGCATTATAAGTATAAGTTTATTGATTCACTAATCAAGGGCCCACAGGGGGCATATACATATACAATACTTGTGCACTGTCGAAGCATACAGGTAATATCCTCGTGTTATGGGTTTTCGACCTATTATCGATTTTCCGATCTGGCGATTGACAGTGTTAACCCTTAATTCATATGACGATTGGAATTATCAAAGAATGGCTAGTTAAATATTTCTTTGTACATAAGATTGTTTGAAAAGCCATTCTTGTATTTTAATATACTCTCGATTATCTGTCAACTTCTGCTGTCAGTGTCAGTAAATGGCGTCACATGTTTTCGTCTTAAGTAAAAACAGGGCCGATATACGGGATGGAAACGAATATAAAATCCGTAAATGGCTGGTTTTAAAATTTCATGGTTCTGGCCATTTATAAATCATACTACATCTAAAAAAAATAACAGAATGTTTGAAAATGACCACTTTCAAAATTGTGTTCACTTTTGTTGTTTGTTTAGTGCTGAAACCAAAATGCACTGCTGTTGACGTGCATTTTATATAAGAAACCGGCACATTTCAGTCAGCTCTTTTGTTTACAAGTACGATAAGTGACACCGTGACAATCACACGACAGGTAGAGCAGGTGTCTGAGATGCAGACGACATAGTTAAATTTTATGTAGCCTTTCAGGATTTTTTTCCAGCTACTTTATAAATGAAGTAATTTTTTGGCATTACGAAACTGGTTTAGTAGGTAAGTTCACTATTTTTGGTACTTATGTCTTTAAAAGCAATCTTAAACATTTCTGACAGACGTCACGGTGCTATCCTGTTTACTATCTAGAAATAGAAACCGGAAGACAGGTAAAAAACTGGTAAACTTTATCACTTGCGGCTGCGAGTCGACTGCACACTTTTTTGTAATTTACAAAGTCTGGCGCGAACCCACGCCGTATTGGTGAAAGGCTTGTATGAGTTGTTAGATCCAACGACCTAACTCATTGAGCCACCCAAGCCCCGGCGTCCCGACAAGCATAAGGGTCCCATGCTAGTCTAAGTATGTTGTGTATGGCATGTTATTTAATGTTTAAGCAATAAACTATTGGACGTACCAATACAATAAATATACGATAAATTTTATCGACCATTTATATTTTTATTCCTGTGAGTGGTTGTGTAGGTAGGGTCCCAGTGCACTGTTTTGCCTGGGGTCGATGGTGTTGTTAAGACGACATTGCACAGCTTTGATGTAGATGAAATCCTATTTGAATGACCGAACTCAACGTGTCGCTGTTGGTTCAGTAGTTTCAAATGCAATGCAACTTCAACGCAGCGTGTCGCAAAGTTCTGTCTTAGGGCCCTGTAAGTGTATTTTTGCAAAACCAATCAGTGAAAGTTACAGACGCCATAATTTTAGTCATCAGAGTTATGCCGATGCAGTGTTATGCCGATGACACCCAAGTGTAGCATGTAATTAAACCACTTGATAACTGGGAAAATATATCCAGACGCCTGGAGACTTGTTTATCAGACGTTAGTGTGTGGATGAGCTTAACTATGTTCAGATTAAACCAGAACAAAGCATAACTTATTGTATTTGCACGAAACACCGTAAGAAGGAATTTTTAGAATGTTGTCTTTCTTTCGACGGAACTATAGTATCATAGTAATCAATGCTTCCTTTATCAAAAACCTCGGCATATTTTTCGACAGGACATTATGCATGCAAAAACAAGCAAGTGCAATTACAAAGTCATGCTACTTTCAAATTCGCAATATCGGACGTAATCGATCGTACATCACAGAAGATGCGTGCAAAACATTAGTTTGCTCACTTATAGCGTCACGTTTGGACTATGGCAACGCTTTGTTGTATAGAGTAAATACTCAACATAATCTCGAAGCTAC
>MJUT01030697.1:55858-78230 GCA_002080005.1 Gigantidas platifrons
TGAGAATTTCATTGTCAAGTGATAAAGTATGCTCATCTATTGGTAAATCATTGTTAATTTCTCGAATTCCTATAAGAAAAATATTTCTCTTTTAGTTAATTATTTTGTTGTTATACATGTATTCTATGTTCAGTTTTATTGTATGATTTTTTTTAATCATGTTAAGCCCTTAGAGTAATTTCAATTAGAGAATGCGCTATGTAAATATTGTATATAATAATAATAATTTATTACATTTCACACTATCGTAATGTGATGATAGGTCCATGTAATTTGTAATCACATCTTCCAAGTGACAATTCGACTATCTTTACTTGGTGTAGAGAATAACTATAAGTGGTGACTGGTGTTAGACCAATACTAGAGAATAACTATATCTGATGTCAGATTAATACTTGGTGTAGAGAATAACTCCAATTGGTATCAGACCAATACTTGGTGTAGAGAATAACTACTTTAAACACATTTTATTGTCATGCAAACCAAGACAAATGGATAAGACACAAGTTGTAAACTTATGAAGTCTTCTCTGGAGAATAATTATAAGTGGTATCAGACCAATATTTGGCTTAGAGAATAACTATAACTAGTGCCAGACCAATACTTGGTGTAGAGAATAACTATTGCTGGTGTCAGACCAATGCTTGTTCTGGGTAGAGAATAACTACAATTGGTATCAGACCAATAGTTGGTGTAGAGAATAACTACAATTGGTATCAGACCAATACTTAGGTAAGAGAATAACTATAATTGGTATCGGACCGATACCTTGTAGAGAATAACTATAACTGGTGTCAGACCAATGCCTGTTTTAGAGAATGACTATAACTAGTGTCAGACCAATACTTGGTGTAGAGAATAACTATAGCTGATGTCAGACCAATACTTGGCTTAGAGAATAACTATAACTGGGGAAAGACTAATTACCCGAATTGCCTCTGGGTCAACAGTAAAAAGAAATATTTGATGCATGAACTCAATTTTAAACACATTTCCATATTTTTTACACCTGAAACAGAAAACAAGATTAAACTAGAATTCAAATCGTTCCACTGAACATTTGAACGGTCTTTTAGTCCAACTTTTTTTTTAATTTAGTTTCCATGTAATGACTTAAAACCCTTCAAAACTGCCATTATTGTCTACAAAAGAACAAAAGGTCATGTCCAAGTTTATGACCTTGAAAAGGGTATTGGTCATATAATCACATAGTGAAGACCCCCTAAGCTTCTGATACAGTAAATACAGGTACATTTGTACTTACTTTAATGTTCAATGAAAATCGCTGACACCAAATTGCAATTAAAGGTTGTTTTGGACATAAAAACATGTTTCCCCACAAGTTCTTCATCTTTAGTGAAATGTACAATTTTACAGGAATAAAAGGCTATTTACAATGTAGGCGTTTTCTGAACAAAGGCAACTTCTGTCTTTTTATGACATATTCACAGTATAGGAACCTGTACGCCTGAAATCTCTTATTGATGTGCTCATTTGTAAACTGCATTACAGTTTCCATGGAATTCAACATCTTACACTTTCACGGCAGGTAAGTTTTTCTATGTTTTCATAAAATTCTAATAACCTGTATGTCCAAAAACTTGACAGAATGCGTATGATTGATTGATGCAAGGACTGCATCTTTATTTTTTTAATGCATTAGCCCTATAGCATCATATTTATCATTTTAATAGGTTCTTTTGAACAAGGATCAAATAAAATTATGTGGCTGTACTTTCTACGTGTTGTAGTAATATATAGACATATGAAGGTTATTACACCAAGAAAGATGGCCACCAGAATTCCAAAAATAAACATCCAAGAAATAACCATGACTGTGTTGTATATATTCTATATCAAATACAAAAAAAAACTTTTCACTGATTGAACAAGAAAGGATTTGATATTAGTCTAGAAGAGGTATTTTATTTTTATTTTAAAACAAATCATCTAACTTATTTGCTTAGAAGTTACTATAGCTTGTGGGGATCATATTAGATTTCTCTGCATCACTGGTGTAATGGTCAACGTGCTGGCCTCGATTGTGAAAGAGTATGGGTTCAAGCCCATATTGGATCAAACCAAAGAATTATAATACAATGTACTGAGTATTTTCTGCTTCTTCGCTAACCCCACAGCATTAAGGAGTAAGAGCAAAGACTGAGTCGACTCGAAATCAGGATAATGTGTCCAAATGGAATGACATGTCTAACTGTGGACAGTTTTCTCAGTGAGCTAGCACTATAAATATCCAACTGTGCG
Source organism: Gigantidas platifrons (assembly GCA_002080005.1). Taxonomy (NCBI): domain Eukaryota; kingdom Metazoa; phylum Mollusca; class Bivalvia; order Mytilida; family Modiolidae; genus Gigantidas; species Gigantidas platifrons. Next base: position 58,121 of record MJUT01030697.1, read on the forward strand.
TGTTGGTCTAGTACAAAGCGGACCTCATCATCATCTCATTGAAATCGTAACTTGTACTCGCTATGATATAGCTGAAAAATGGCTCATTTGGTGTTAAACAACCATCACTTACTTACTCATATTGGATTTCAGATCAAAATAAAATGAACAAAGAATTTTTTAAGACATTGCATGAATCATTCCTGTAAGCAAATGTCCAATTCCTTCTTGACAAAAAGATATTTAAATTATTATTGCCTGCCCTCCTTTGATTTACAGCTGCTCGGTGATGATTACCTATTTGGTATCTTCAAACTATTCATCAAACTGTCAAGCAAAAAAAAGGGCACTTTGGTTTCAAAGCATACCCATATCCTTATATACTTGGGTAGTGGTTACCAATAACTGGATAATATTGGCATCCATGCTTAAAAAAAAAGGATAAATTTAATGTGAAAAAAGGGGGGAAATAGTTTAGTTTCCCCACCACTTTTCAAATTGGGGAAGGCAATAGCCACCCTTGCCCTGGATCCTACAGCCCTGGTGTGGTAGTAGTGAATCAGGAACCACAGACTCCTATGCAGCACCTGAGTTTACCACAGGTTTTTATAGTCGGGCTGGTATTGCTCAATCTTCAGTTTTCTATGTATTTGTAGTGCTTTGTCAACCACTAATTATTTGTCTTTTTGTTATATTTAATGTTATATCTGTATATTTATATCTTGTATTGTTATGGAAGTAATATCATATTGACCCTTGAAAAACAAATTAATTACCAATAAAGGTAACTCTCAATCTGTTAACAATCTATGATTCTCATATCGGAAATTGGATTATGTCATTTTCCAGCAAAATTATCTCCCCTCAATTTCTACACAATTTTATTTTCACAAATTAAGGAGGAAAGATTGAATTTCAAAAAGAAATACCAAGTTCTCAATTTTTTGCATGATGATACGTACATATGTTCTGCCAAATCTGGGCTGAAAAAGAAAAAAAAATAGCATAGGTCACCGAACTAACTATTTTGCTAGTTGCCCAACTTTGTGTTGGGGTGGCTATATGAGGTACCAACTTTGGATCTCTACAAATGATACATTAACAGGTCTTCTGCAAATATCTTGCACAATCTCAATAGACAATGCTAATAGGAATACTTTGAAGTAATTGTGCAATACCTGAGATTGGAAAACTTTAAAAAAAAAAATATAAAAAAATAGCAGATTTTCACCCTGGCCCTATAATTGTTTTCCTCCTTACAACGCTCTTTCGCTCACACCTTTGTTGCAAGAAATACCAAGTTCCCCATTCTTGCATATAATGTGCTCAGTTGTATCTAGAACGAAACAAGCTTTTAAAACAAGATGAACTGTGAGCTAATGTTCACTTATGATACCCCCGCAAACAGGAAGTAGGAATGTGACGGGTCCAAAAACGCTTCCCACGATATGGGATACCTATATGAAGCTTGTGACCAAATATAAGATTTCTGCCATCAATAGTTGCTGAGAAAAATGCGACGAAAAATATCTTGGGACGGACAGAAGGACAGACAGAGGTAAAACAGTATACCTTAAAAATCAAAATCGGGTCATCGAGGTTGTATTGTCATTATTAATTTGATTTAAAGACAGTCAAGTGGCATAGCAATTATTAAAGGGAGATAACTCTTACCACCATATACTGAATTTTATTAAAGTGTTCACAGGGTTTTTGAATAATTTGTTTTCTAGCCGTTACTCTTACTTTTCCATTACTTTTTGCACTTTTTGCATAGTTTTATGATGAAATACTCGTGACAGCCATGCACGAAAAAGATACACAGGAACAATTGTGATACACTACAACCCCCTTAAATTATATAAATATAAAGAAATGACGATGGTATTATTTAATTTACGATAAACTGATGTTGAATTTGCTAAAAATAAACCTTGATTTATCATTTACGGCTTAAACTGTATTTCTTTAATAAAAATTTCACTTAGAATCACGTTTTCACGCTGAAAAATTGTTGCTAATTTTATTTAATGCCTATCTATGCCTTATTTGGTGATCCCTCCTATATTATTTGCATATATATTTGAAGCATTTGTACATGGGATTTTTTATATTTAGAATGCCATATAAAATGTCATGTCAATCAGGGTCAACATTTGTGAAATTCTCATTCATTGCCTTGGGCCAAGTTGGGTCACCACCTTGTAATCTTGTTGAGATTAGACTTCCAAAGATATTTTCTGCTCTGAATCTCATTTATAGAGATTCAGAGCAGAAAATTTCTTCGCAAGTCTAATCTCAACGAGATTACCTCCTTGCCAATGCACCAGCACAGAGTCTTGTTACGAATTATTTATCCCTGGACTGATTTGTCAGTCGAGAGATAAAAAATAATTCGTAACAAGACATAATCTCGTCGAGATTAGCATTCCGAAGATATCTGTCTTTATCTACATCTTGACAGACAGAAAATTTCTTCTGAATCCTAATCTCAACGAGATTAAACAAGCCCCTGTGGTGCCAGTTGCTAATATTTATTACCTTGTGTAGAAATTATTTTTGTTCACCAACTGTACCTGTTGTTGTCCAGCAGGTTATAATTATATATCCTTCATTTCAAATCTGCAAAAAAAATATCATAATAATGAAATAATCAATGTACGGTGTATGTAAATTCTATAAGTTTTACAAGATCACACAATTATCAGGAGAGTAGCTATAATCCAACAGCCTGTTAGTCCGACTGCCCGCTAGTCCGTCAGACCGACAGTTTGATAGTCCAACAGAGATGTGTTTGTTTTTCACTTTCACCGTTCAAGTAAGAACAGTAACAAAGTAAAAATTCTCGGGAATACATCAAAAAGATCTAAAGCTTTAGCTTAATCAATTTTCTTGAATATTTGTTTGAATTTGTACTTGTATGATGGAATTTTTATTCACTTAAATAGGGCCATCGTGGTCATATCATATCATATGGTAGTTGGATTTATAATTACCTATGCAATCAGTGCTTATCACCACTAACATTGTGAGTTCGAATCCCAATAAGGCAAGGTGTACTCGATATAACATTAGGTGATAAAGTTTGTCAGTTCTTTCTTATTTCTTCTTTTCGTTCGCCTTTACATTTGGATTTCAGTGTCCGTTACGAATCTGGTGGTCTTCTGTAGGGCATCCACGTGTCCATAAAGCTTCTCCTGGAGTGTTGTTGGTAATGGCCATATCTCTTCTCTCAATGCCTGATGGTTTTTGCATGTCTGTAAAATGTGAAAGTTTGTCAGTGACTTGCGACAGGTCAGTAGTTTTCTCCGGGTACTACGGTTTCCTCTACCAATGAAACTGAGTTAACTGACAGCCACGATATAACTGAAATATTGTTGAAAGTGGCATTAAACAACATAAACCATAAATCAAAACCATTCACTTACAATATGTAAAAGAAGAAATAGTAAACTTCACAAATCAAATTAAATCTTTTTGTCTTCTTCGCCGTCAAATTATTATTTTTCGACAGAGACGATGTAACACGCAATTTGTTCAGTAATGAAAAGACTGTCTTGGCCCGATGAACCGACTGGAACAATAGGCAAGGACTACGTATTCCGGGTCTATGCAATATATTCAGACCTTTTTTATTTGAATTCTGTATAGTAAATATCTTGAAAATTAAGTGGTGGAAAATATTTTAATATATGCATCAGTAAACCACATAAGAATCTTGCAACGCCAGTTTCACGACGGACCTTGCTTTCACAAAGCACAAATCTTGACTACGCGAATATTTCTTAATAATCTTTTAAATCTAAACCATAAGACTGGAAAAAAGTTTTCCTTATATCTTTATATTTATGGTATGATATCAAAACATTTTCTTCTGTCTCTACTTCAGTACAGAATTTGCAGAATCGTTCTTCTCTTGGAATTTTAGGTTTATTATATCTACCCCGCTCTATATTTAAACAATGAGCACTGATATGTAGTTGTGTACTTAGTCTGTCGGACTGTCGGGATAATGGACCGTCGGCGTTGGATTATAGGTCTGAACCCCCATCATCATCAACTGATGTAATGAATTATAAATATAATGATATATCACAGTTTTAATCAAATGACGAAATAAAAACCTATCAATTCAAGAAACATTTAAAATATATCTACTGTAATGTCTTCATTCCAGGAGAAAATACCACTATCATAGTGACTACATGTATGAAGTTGACTTCTATTTGCTGTACATGACCCAATGTTTGTTTATACCGGATGCTGAATAGGGATTATAATAGAAACCAAGTACCGTTGGGGTTCGAGTTTTCCGTATCTGTGGATTTTTTTGACAGACAGCTTTTGATTAAGTTCAGTATATCTCCAGTGTCTCCGATATGGCTCCCTAATTTCTGACAGCGTGATTTTACCTTTTGTAGACACATCTCAGGGGCGGATCCAGGATTTTCAAGATATGGGGGCGTACTTAAAAAAATCGCGCCGAGCGGAAGGAGGCGCGAAAATTGTTGGTGTATTTCGTGTGAAAAATCACGATTTTACGGAAAAAAATCATATTTTTCCCAATTTTAGGGGGGGCGCGTCGGGTGCACCCCCCTCCCATGGATCCGCCCCTGCATCTCCCTTTCAGATCGAATAATAAAAGTTCCCATAATTCCTCCAAATGAAGTGAACAAGACATAAAATTACCATCCACCGTGCAGTGTGTACTTGTGAGTCGTGTATATACAGGAGATATAAATTAACATCCCTATGCAGACTACGGGTGTGACAGTCTGCTAGAAATTATATATGTACGTTGTATTTATTTTAAGCATGCGTGAACTCGGATTAAATTTTAAGTGGTTTTATATGTGCTCATCAGTTGTTTTAATTGTTTTAAAATGTGTAATGTGTTTGTCTATGTGTATATATATTTATGCTAACATGTAATGTCGGTAAAAAGCTCATTTGAACTTATGTTTATTGTTGTTTTATATGCCCGACTAAAAATAGAACTTTTTGAATTTTTTATTTGTAAAGTTAGTTCCGTTTAACAACTAATTAATGAGTTTAAAACAAAAAACTTATATTCCATATACACAAAATCAACATAATTAATTATATTCAAATATGTTTTTATCTTCTGTTATCTTGTATTTATTGGTGTATTCTCATAGATAAGATTATTATGTTCATCTTGGGGGTAGTTGATTGGCAAATAAAACTGCTTGTAACATAAATACGCATGTTTATCCTGCAATGACAGCATTTACCGACCAATATAGCCTGCCCAATATTTTTTTTTATATTGGTCAGTTATAAATAGAATAAAATTTGATATTGGCAAACTCATTGGGGCACATCGGGGGATATTGTTTTCAAATCATCGTCCAGTAAACGTTTATGTACGATTTAAAATTGCAGGATAAATACAATACATGTGCACTGTCGAAGCATATAGGTAAATATGTGTATTCGGCGCGAAACGCGGGAAAAGGCTCGGCGAAGCCTCGCCTTTTCCCCCGTTTCTAAGCCTCATACACATATTAACTATATGCTTCGACAGTGCACAAGTATTGTATATTTCCTTTGATGCTTCTTCTTCTTCCCGTATACGAGTCGGACTCTGTAATTACTGAGTGTGTGTGACTCGGGCGCATAAACAATCAGACAGGGGGCCTCTTCAAAACAGGTAAAAGTCCAAAGAGATGGATGATATATACAAATAAAAGTTATGTACAATATATACATCGTAAGGCTGTCCTGTCGTTTATTTGTGTTGTGATGAAGGCCAGGGGATGGAATTCAACCTGACCTTAAAGTCCTCTATGGAACCAGCATCTACAAAGTTGTTTCTGAAGATGGTAATCGGTTCCATTCCCTGATGGATCTCGGGAAGAAGGAATGTTGGTATGTGTCCTTCTTGGCTCTGATCTGTCTGAGTCTATGGTTTCCTCTTGTTCTGAAGTCCCTTGGTTGTGATGTTTTTATGCAGTAATCAACTTAAAAATAGTGAACTTTTACAAACCATGGTCTAACATGAAGATCTTGATGTTATTCCATGATTTTGACGCCATAGATCTGTCAATCATGTAATTTCTGTTACAAACCATATACCATGGATCTTACTCATGAACTTATCTAAACCAACTCATCCTTCGGATTCGTTGTTTTAAATAAGTTAATTCCTAAGATCCATGGTACAATTGTATATACAAAAAAAATGTATAATACTTATTCCATGATTTTGACGTCATATATCTGTCAATCATGTAATTTCTGTTACAAATCATATACCATGGATCTTACTCGTGAACTTATTTAAACCAACTCATCCTTCGGATTCGTTGGTGTAAATAAGTTAATTCGCAAGATCAATGGTATGTATATAATACTTGTTTTTATTTGGTTTTCTTTTGTCACATCCGTGAGTACTAGTAGATCTAATTATTACATGGGGTCAGACCTATAATCCGACATCCCGATAGTCCGACAGACTAAGTACGTACTATTCTATGAAAATAAAATCTATGTTCTTTTGAAGACATATTTTATTGTTCCAGTCGGTTCTTCTAGCCAAGACAGTTTTTTTTTCAGTTCGGGAACAAATTGCTTGCTACAAACATCGACTCGGTCGAGAAAAAAAAATTAACGGGGAAGATTTAATTTGATCCAAAAATAACCCCCTCCCCCGGCCCTCTAATATCGTATGGTCGTCACTTTGAGATTATTATTGAATTAAAGAAGTTTACTATTTCTTCGGAAAAGTGAAAGGAAATTCCCCCATGTACAAGTACAAATTCAGACAAATATTCAAGAAAATTGGCAAAATTAAAGATTTAGATCTTTCTTATGTATTCGGATGTTTACTTCGTTGTTGTTCTTATTTGAAGTTGAACGATGAAAGTGAAAAACAAACTCATCTGTGTCGGACTATCGTGATGTCGGATTATAGCTACGCTCCCGTTTTACCCAGCCGCACACAACAATGTATGGTTTAATTTAAATTCTTTTCGATATAATGCTGCAAAAATCTGGAATGAGCTGTCTAATCACTTCAGACAACAAACAGCATTAAAACATTTTAAAAACGTAACTTGATTAAAATATGGAACGGCAGTTCATGCCAGTGCAGTGCATGCAGACGATTTTGCTTAAATGCACGAACCTCTTATTTTTAGTTTGCTATTGTTCAGTTGATATCTGCTTTTGTAACTTGTGTGTATGGTCAAGGATTTGTAGGGCGCCCGGGTGGCTCAATGAGTTATGTCGTTGGATCTAACAACTCATACAAGCCTATCACCAATACCGCGTGGGTTCGCGCCCGGCTTTGTAAATTACAAAAAAGGGTGCACTCGACTCACAGCCGCAAGTGATAAAGCTTACCAGTTGCTTGCCCATGGTCGGTGGTTCTCTCCGGGTACTCCGGCTTCCTCCACCATTAAAACTGGTCGCCATGATATAGCTGAAATATTGTTGAAAGTGGCGTTAAAACACCAAAAATCAAATCAAATCAAATCAAGGATTTGTATAATAGAACTTCTTGGTATGGTGTACTCTCGGGGGTGTACTGCATAATTCACTGTGCTGCAGGGACGGAAAAATGGAGAAGAAAAAATGATTTTTTGGGGTAAAATCGTGATTTTTCACACGAAATACCCCAAACAATTTCGCACCTCGTTTCGCTCGGCGCGATTATTTTAAGTGCGCCCCCTAACTTGAAATGCTGGATCCGCCCCTGTGCTGTATATCATGGATTTTATTTCATATGTTTGTATCTACATCTACATCTACTAGGTACATAACTCTTGTCTTTGCAGACCGTTACGTTCCGGGAAAAACTATTGCGCTGCGGTGGCGGAAAAGAGTTAAAGAATGAACTGTGAAGAGAATATATAATCCAATCAACGGCAAGAAAAAGATTGAAAAAAAATGAAGAATCAAAAGATCCCAAATTGATTTCTGGTCTTCCAATTAGACCAATCCGGCTACCGTAGCGGCCCCTGGGCATACACCCAACCGGCACAGCTCTAATCTTCATTAGAACTTAATAACAATTTGGGACCTGTGAGATTTAGAACTGAAGAGAAGCCAACTCCCGAAGGATACCAAGTAGGGGGCCTCAGCAACTGTTGCTGGTAGCATATTCTAGGTAGGTATAGTTCTGGGGAAGAAACTGAACTTCAGAGTGTCTGTCCTAGTGTGATATTGTAACATCTTCTTTGAGTGTGTGGTTCTAGTCCTGGTCTTAGATGATGTAACATAGTGATCAGCTGGAATATCCACCAAGTTATTGACAATTTTGTAGAACATAGTTAGTTGAATCTTGGTTCTTCTAGATTCTAGAGTTTCCCACTTTAGTTGTTGCAACATCTCATTAACACTACTGGTTGTGGTATAATTGTTTGTGGTGTATCTTGCAGCTCTTCGTTGTGTCATTTCTAATTTCTGTATAGACTGTTTGTGGTGGGGGTTCCATATTGATGCACAGTATTCAAGGTTTGGGCGTACCAAACTGAAGTATGCAGCAGATTTTGTCTCCTGGTTGGTGAATCTTTGGGTTTCTTTTCAGGAATCCAAGCATGCTGTGTGCTTTCTTTGTTGTTCTGTCAATGTGATGGCTCCAAGATATATCATGACTTAGATCAACGCCTAAATATTTTGTAGTGTCTGCTGCTACCAGTTGGTGTCCTTTCAGATGGTAGTTAAATAATATCGGGTTCTTGGATCTTGTTACACGCATGATGTTACATTTGTCTGGATGGAAAGACATACCCCATGTTTTCTCCCATTCTTCTAATGCAATTAGATCTTTTTGAAGTTCTAGAGTGTCGCTTTGGCTTTTGATTTCTCTATACACGATGGCATCGTCAGCAAAGAGTCGAGTGTTACATGTTACGCATTCATGTAGGTCATTTATGAATATTAAAAATAATAGCGGACCCAGTACTGTTCCTTGGGGGTACACCACTCACTATATTAGCTCTATCCGATGTTGCTCCATCTACTAACACCTGTTGTGTCCTGTTGCTAAGGAAAGCTTCTATCCATTTGTATGTTGTACCTGGTATGCCATAATGAGCTAGTTTCTTTAATAACCGTTGGTGTGGGACTTTATCAAAAGCTTTCGAGAAATCGAATATTACTAGATCCTGTTGTATGCCGCTATCTAAAGATGATGCTATATGGTGTGTTAGTGTTAAAAGTTGGGTCTCACAACTTCTCCTGGCACGGAACCCATGTTGACAGTCAGTAAGTATGTTGTATTTTTCTAGATGCTTTAATTTACAGCACAGGCGTGTTAAAGATACTGGACGGTAATTGCTGGCCTTAAATCTGTCCCCTTCTTAAATAAAGTTATAACATTGGCATATTTCCAATCACTTCTCCTTCATCGATTGTTTTTTGGAAAATTAATGTCAGGAATGGTGTTAACTCTGATGATAGGTCCTTTAAGATTCGTGATGTTATTAAATCTGGACCACAAGCTTTGTTCGGATTTGTCTTCTGTAATAACTTTTTACCTCTTTCTTCTTTGACTTTGATCTTCGGCATTGATGGGTAAGATGTACCTGCATGCTGGTTTTGGTATGTTGGTTATATCTTCTTTATTAGCGAGTCATTCGAGTAGGTTGGAGCACAAGTTGATCTAAGAAGGCATTTTTGCTTATGTCAAGTACATGTAATTGGTCACAGTGGCATTCGGTTCTTCTTCTTCTTCTTCTTCTTCCAATACTCTGCAAATCGCCTCTGGCGTATTGTCGCAGATTGACGCCTCATGCCCAACGGGAAACAGCATCCAAAATAAAATCCAAAACTGGAGTATGTACAATTAAAAACATCTATATACATCTAATGGAGTGCTGTTGGTAGGTTGGTCTTGAAGACATCTACTGTTGATGCTCAGACAGCCTATGCAGGAAGTTCATTCCATAGTCTGATGGTTGATGGGAAGAACGATTGTTGGTGGCACTGGAGTCTTGAGTATGGAAGTTGGTATCTTTGACAATGACCTCTGGTGGTGGAGGCTACTCCCGTGGTATAAGATAGGGTTGTGCTGGTATAGCCACTACCTGGTGGATTATCCTGTATAGCAAGATGACCTTTGCTCTTTTTCTTCGTTCTTCCACGGTTGGCCATTCAAGATGTTCAAGCATGGATATTACGCTACTGGTGGTTTTGTAGTCCCCCATTACAAATCTCGCTGCCTTTCGTTGTACCCTCTCCAATTCAGTGATGTTCTTCTGTGTAATTGGATCCCACACCACGCAGGCATATTCCATGATTGATCTCACTAGTGTTAGGTAGCATTGCGCCTTGATCTTCCCATCGCCATTAGGCAACAAGACAGCCTGAGGACAGCCGGTCGCGCTCATACAGGCCCTCGCCGTTAGGCAACAAGTCAATCTATTGACAGCCGACCGCACTCATGCAGGCCCATTGCCATTAAACATCAAATCAGCCTAATGAAATGCCACATACAGGATTATGGTCATATAATATTTTTTAAGTAAACTTTATTTAAGTAAACTATATTTAAAGTCGGCATAGTATGTACAAGTAAACAAATGAAATTAATGTATGTCTTTTTATAATAATGTAATATAGAAATTCGACAAAATATGTAATGTTAATGCTAATTTATTATATGTCCAACATTTACTTAAGAAATAATCCATGGCAGCCATTGTGTTATATTCATTTAACGAATATAATCGAATTTAATCCCAAGCGAGGGGTTAAATTAACGATTATAAAGGCCCAGCCCATGGTTAAATGAATATAACACAATGGTTGCCATGGATTATTTCGATTCTAATAGGACAAATACGGTAATTTACTTGCAAAACGCTTGCTTAGTATTATATAAACTGACTATAACACGACGTCATAGTCCTTCCCTTCTCACCCCGCCTCCTCCCCCTTTAACCCTACCCTTCCCTTCCATTCACTCCCCCTTTTAACTTTAACCCTACCCTTCCCTTCACTCCCCTCCCCCCTTTAACCCTTCCCTCCCCTCCCCCTTTAACCCTACCCTTCCCTTCCCTTCACTCCCCTCCTACCTCATTGGCTATTGGTACTGCGCAAAGGAAGAAATGTAATACATAATATTATAAAATTCATGATATTTGAAAAGAAGAGGTAAACGTGGCAAACCATTTTAGCAAAGAACCTATTATTTAAAAGGCCATTAAAACGGAAATTTGTTTAATATGTTTAGGTTGTCATTATTGATTTTGTTCATATTTCAACTTTTGACAAAGATTTCTTGAAAAAATGCTAAACTAGAATTTTCGAAATAAGGGTAGTGTGGGAAGGGCAGTAATTATTTTATTAATAGGTATACAATCATGTACATGTACTGTCTTTTCTTTGCTGTAGGGCATGTATACAGTTAGTTAATTTATACTCACTTGATAATAACATAAATTAAACTATGTTCTAATTCACGCTGTTCAAACGAACATAAAGAATTTATGTACTTAATTTGTGTAATTTTCTGAATAAAATCATTCTCAATGTGTAAATCACAGGCGCTAGTGGCACGGACTTACCACCCCCCTTTTTTCTAACTTTCTGTTTACAAATTTATTTTCAATAAGATTTCTTTATTTCTTCATCTCTTTTTCCTTATTTTAACTTGTTCGTGTCAATATTCATATAATCTTATGTTAACATCAAATTGCATGTATAGATACTAATATAGGGTCGACACATGCAATTTGATGTTAACATAAGATTATATGAATATTGACACGAACAAGTTAAAATAAGGAAAAAGAGATGAAATAATAAAGAAATAAAGAAATCTTATTGAAAATAAATTTGTAAACAGAAAGTTAGAAAAAAGGGGGGTGGTAAGTCCGTGCCACGAGCGCCTGTGGTGTAAATTGATAAACAAAATCCCTTTTTATGCAAACTGTTGAAAACCAACAAAACGTGGTAGATGGTGAAAGGCGCAGTGACCATTTATTATCATATTTTACATAACATCACATTACTATCATCACAAAGTTAATTTTGACAGTATTAAATATATTTTTTTTAAGTTCATTTTGACATCATTTATCACACATAAAAGTTCATTTAAACACAATCAATCAGCATCATCCGAAAGTCAGACTATTATATATCTATAAAAGATAATTTCAAAATTAATAAACAACATTAATGCAAAGGAAAAAACAAAACAAAACAAAAACTAGATCATAAATAAATTGAAATATATCAATATACACTCAGAGATAATCGCGGGTCTGCTCGATGTGGTCACTGCCCAATCCTCGATAAAGAAAAATACTGAAGCACGCTCTTTAAATACCCTGACAACTTGAAAAACCAATTAAATCTACAATGTATTATTATTCAGTACCTTGAATAATTCGAAAATTAATACGCCGCACTGTACATAAATATATAGTTAATTCTCTTGCAGTATGAAAAGGTAAATACCGGTATATTGCAAACATTTCAGAAATAAGATGGAAATTATGGATGCTTATGTTCAGTTTGTGATTTCGTGGATTATTACTATACTTTTCTTGAATGGAGCCAAGTGCGAGATTGATACACGCACGTTTATCGTTAATTTGATACTTATTTAGCGGACATTCACGAAAAAATGGAAAAAATGTACACATTGTTGGTTAAAGATAAAAGATACTAAGATGTAAATTTGAATAGTGTAAATTCATAATGACAATGTCCAGAAGCACAATCAGCTGGTGATATTAATGAGATCAGATTTCTGTCATTCTGTACCGACTGTAGAGATTAATCATAAATAAGATCTTTAGGCCTAGAACTTTTTCACTTTTATACCAACACTTACGTGATCTTTTTGATTCGCAGTATCCATTATTTTGTCATAAGTGAATTAGTCATCCCCTTTCATGCAGGTTAATGTTAAAAGGAAAATAATCAATTAACTGACTAAAAAGATGAAAACAATTTAAAAAAAAAGTGTGATGCATGATAAAAATGTATGCAAATGAGTAAATGATTTATTTTTAGAATTCACAACTATGTCATGTCATTTGTTTTCTTTATAGCAAGTGAACACATACAATTAACTGTAGGCCAAGTACCTACTGACACCATTTAGTTATTCTCTATACCAAGTATTAGTCTTTCCCCAATTATAGTTATTCTCTAAGCCAAGTATTGGTCTGACATCAGCTATGTAGTTATTCTCTACACCAAGTATTGGTCTGACACTAGTTATAGTCATTCTCTAAAACAGGCATTGCCATTGGTCTGACACCAGTTATAGTTATTCTCTATAAGGTATCGGTCCGATACCAATTATAGTTATTCTCTAACCTAAGTATTGGTCTGATACCAATTGTAGTTATTCTCTACACCAAGTATTGGTCTGATACCAATTGTAGTTATTCTCTAAACAAGCATTGGTCTGACACCAGTAATAGTTATTCTCTACACCAAGTATTGGTCTGGCACTAGTTATAGTTATTCTCTCAGCCAAATATTGGTCTGATACCACTTATAATTATTCTCCAGAGAAGACTTCATAAGTTTACAACTTGTGTCTTATCCATTTGTCTTGTTTTGCATGACAATAAAATATGCTTAAAGTAGTTATTCTCTACACCAAGCATTGGTCTGATACCAATTGGAGTATATATCTCTACACCAAGTATTGGTCTGACATCAGATATAGTTAATCTCTAGTATTGGTCTAACACCAGTCACCACTTATAGTTATTCTCTACACCAAGTAAAGATAGTCGAATTGTCACTTGGAAGATGTGATTACAAATTACATGGACCTATCATCACATTACGATAGTGTGAAATGTTATAAATTATTATTATTATTTACAATATTTATATAGCGCATTCTCTAATTGAAATTACTCTAAGCGCTTAACATGATAAAACAAATCATACAATAAAACTGAACATAGAATACACGTATAACAACAAAATAATTAACTAAAAGAGAAATATTTTTCTTATAGGAATTCGAGAAATTAACAATGATTTACCAATAGATGAGCTTACTTTATCACTTGACAATGAAATTCTCAACGATGAAAAAAATAAACAATGTTTTTGCAGCTTCTAAACTTCATTCAAGACACATGTCGTTTCCCCTTAAATGGATTACTGTTTGATAAGGTGTTTTGATGTTTTAATTGTTTAACGTTCGCGACTGACCTCGAAAGCTTATTTCTATTGTTCTTTATTTTCTTTTATCTTTTTGTTTACAACAGTATGCGATAATGGAGAACTCATCTTTAATACAATATTATAATACATAAAGTGAACTAAAAGTACTTACTTTTTCCGAAATAATGTCTAATCCTATAACTAACAACACGTGCTACTATATATGTCCCATGGTTTTTTTATACTCAGATCTGTTTGATTGGTTACTTTTAAAATCATAATAAGCAATTCTAAAAAGATAAGTTTTAACATTTTTCCTAAGAATTTCACTGGAATGTTCATTTCGGGTTTCACTAGGCAGGTTATTTCAAAGTGTAGAAGCTGTCTTGTCAAATCGTTTATCACCATACGTTTTTGTCCTTACACGTGGTTATTGAATCATTATGGCGTTCTCTTACCGTAGCGACCTTTATGGTTGATAAAAAACTGACAAGTTCCCTAAGATATATACAATAATATTTGTATTGGAGATCATACTGCACCGGAAGCCAGTGAAGAGAAATGATAACTGATGTAATGTGATCATGTTTCATGCCACGGGTGATCAATCTAGCTGCTGTATTTTGATCACGCCGTAGCTTCGAGATTATGTTGAGTATTTACTCTATACAACAAAGCGTTGCCATAGTCCAAACGTGACGCTATAAGTGAGCAAACTAATGTTTTGCACGCATCTTCTGTGATGTACGATCGATTACGTCCGATATTGCGAATTTGAAAGTAGCATGACTTTGTAATTGCACTTGCTTGTTTTTGCATGCATAATGTCCTGTCGAAAAATATGATACTATAGTTCCGTCGAAAGAGAGACAACATTCTGAAAATTCCTTCTTACGGTGTTTCGTGCAAATACAATAAGTTATGCTTTATTCTCGTTTAATCTGAACATAGTTAAGCTCATCCACACACTAACGTCTGATAAACAAGTCTCCAGGCGTCTGGATATATTTTCCCAGTTATCAAGTGGTTTAATTACATGCTAAACTTGGGTGTCATCGGCATAACACTGCATCGGCATAACTCTGATTGGTTTTGCAAAAATACACTTACAGGGCCCTAAGACAGAACTTTGCGACACGCTGCGTTGACGTTGCATTGCATTTGAAACTACTGAACCAACAGCGACACGTTGAGTTCGGTCATTCAAATAGGACTTCATCCACATCAAAGCTGTGCAATGTCGTCTTAACAGCACTATCGACCCCAGGCAAAACAGTGCACTGGGACCCTACCTACACATCCACTCACAGGAATAAAAATATAAATGGTCAATAAAATTAATCGTATATTTATTGTATTGGTACGTCCAATAGTTTATTGCTTAAACATTAAATAACATGCCATACACAACATACCTAGATTAGCATGGGACCCCTATGCTCGTCGGGACGCCGGTGCCTGGGTGGCTCAATGAGTTAGGTCGTTGGATCTAACAACTCATACAAGCCATTCACCAATACGGCGTGGGTTCGCGCCCGACTTTGTAAATTACAAAAAAGTGTGCACTCGACTCGCAACCCGAAGCTTACCAATTGCTTGTCCATGGTCGGTGATTCTCTCCGGGTACTCCGGCTTCCTCCACCACTAAAACTGGTCGCCATGATATAGCTGAACTATTGTTGAAAGTGGCGTTAAAACACAAAAAATTCAATCAATCAACAAGAAGGAATATATTCTCTGTATAATTTTGTCACAGATAATTTTAAAGAGTATGATTTAGATAGTGAATATTGCCTTAATATATATACAATGTAAATATTTTGTATGTGAAAGCGGAGACATATCTGATAGAAGCGGTGCCTATATCACTCTTTTAAAATTAAAAACTATTTTGGTCACTTCAAGCTAACATAATATTGGCCGAAATACACATACTTCAAAATGTCGAAATGAAGATTATCAGTTTTACAGTAACCGTACGCAGTACGGTCTGATGTATGGGCACAATGATCAGTGGCCCGGTGGTCCCACGAGCAAATGAACCTCATACTAATCTATGTATTTTGTATACGGCATGATTTTTTTATGTTTAAACGCTGATTTTGTTGGAAGTACCAATACAAGATATATGTTTAATTTTATCGACCATTTACAGTTTTATTTCTGTGAGTGTTTGTATAGATAGGGGCCTCATTGCACTACGTTGACCGTCAGGGCCGTCTTTTCAGCAACATAGGCCACCTATGTTGCTGAAAAGACGGCCCTGACCGTACGTCATTCATCATAATTTACACTTCATGAACATGTATCAGCTGTACATAGCATGGTATAGGCCAATATTGCTTATGTATGCTGGTTGTATTAATTTATATTTTCGTAATAAAGCTCTTTTCTTTTGACTTAAAGACCATATTTTCATTTTACAGACACCGGCGTCTGCTACCCCCTTTTAAATATTTTTTATTGTTGGCTTTCTGATACAGTCACAAAACTGGCGTGGCCCATAAGTTCATCATAATGGCATGGACCCTTGGTACTTCAAGTAGTCATACTATTTCTTTATTTTAAGATACATTTTATTTCCTCCTCAATTGTTAGAGGGATCAATACACACCTAAGACTATGGCTCTAAACTAGTGGTGAAAACATTAGTGCTATTTTTTTCTCATATGTTTATGTTATAAAACAATTGTAATAAATGCTCATATTGTATATTTATCCTGCAATGACAGCATTTACCGACCAATATAGCCTGCCCAATATTTTTTTTGATATTGGTCAGTTATAAATAGAATAAAATTTTATATTTGGCAAACTCATCGGGGCACATTGTTTTCAAATACATACACAAAATTATTTCAAATACTTTTATCATCGTCCAGTAAACGTTTATTTACGATTTAAAATTGCAGGATAAATACAATACATGTGCACTGTCGAAACATATAGGTAAATATGTATATTCTGTTAAAGTAAAGTATCCAATGAATTCCTACACTCTGATTGGCTAATCAGGACGGGTATATCAGACCGTATTCCCTGGGTAAGGACGGGAATATTGAAAACAGTTTCAAAATGGCGTATATTTATCGCTTCATATATATGTTTTAGCATAAAAATATTAAAACATAAATAAAAAGATCTTGAATAAAACTTTTTAGAAAAAGATGCATTTTACGGAATCTTTCATCTCCGCCCCCGTTTTGTCTTTGTATTCAACAAGGGAGATAACAAGTAATTTATCGTCTGCTAAAATGACAACAAAAAGATTTGCATCTCACACCTGGGACTATTATACTGTATAATAGTCCCAGCTCACACGGAAAGTGAAATACTCTTTAAAATTGGCACAAGAAGACCTTAACAGAATATAATTGTTATTCGGGATTCACAGGGGATACGGGTTCATATTCCCTGTCTGTGTTCTAAGCCGTAACCTTAACATCGGATCAACAACAGTAAAACAAAATGCGTACACCTCACTAGTAAGACCAATAGTGGAATACGCCTCAACTGTATGGGATCCCTACACACAAAAGGATATTCATACTCTAGAGATGGTCCAGCGTAGAGGTACCAGATACGTTTGTAACCGACAAGGCAACAGATCCAAGTGTCGATTCTATGCTTGAAACACTTAAATGGAAATCACTACAACACAGAAGACGTGATGCTCGGTTACATATGCTATACAAAATACACCACGAAGATGTAGCTATTAGCAAAGAGGATAGACTTATATCACCAAAAAGAACCACCAGAAACATGCACCCGCTATCTTTCCAAGTACCATCCAGCAGCAGCGACTATAGGAAGTATTCCTTCTTCCCACGATCTATCCGAGATTGGAATTCACTACCTACAAACACAGCAGCCGTCACAACACTTGTTTCTTTCAAAGCACAAGTTAGCCAACTTCCACATTATAAAATGGAATTGTACATAGTTTTAATGATACATACTACTGACCATTCTCTATCCAGAGTTGTCGTTCCTTGCTACGCTATGTTGTGTAGCGTAGCAGGAACGACAACTCTGGATAGAGAATGACTACTGACCCGTCGGTATTTTAATATTCTAAAATTTACATGCGTACTCCTATGGCATAATAATCAACTAGTTGATGGTGGCCATTAAAAAGGAAGAAGAAGAAGAAGCTTCATACACATACCTGTATGCTTCGACAGTGCACAAGTATTTTATATGCCCCGTGTGGGCCCTTGATTGGTGAATCAATGAACTTATAATGCCGTTGATACCACCCGCGTTACTGTAATAGTTAACCTTCAATGTTTGCACTGTTCCTAGTCCAACAATAAAAGAATCCATACTTTTTTCTCGTAATTTTCTATTCTACTTCATGTAACCAGTAACTGTCCAGTGGATGTCATAGCCATAGGGGATATAAAGGTATTTTTGCCATTAATTTCAAATACTTCCCTCCTCTCTATATAGACCTTTTTATTCTTAAAAACATGGGCGCGGCCATTATCGACTTCCGAGTGTGTCCGCCATTAGCAATATACAAAAATATTATGTTCTCGGGGTTTATCGATACGCTAATGTATGGTTTCTCTAGTACAGGTGTCACAATATACTGTTATTTAGGCTTGAAATTCAATGATAACGCCTGCTGTGAAGTGATTTGTAAACGGAGATATAATGACAACAAATAAATTACCTTGTACAAGGATTTATAATCCTTGCCTTGTATGTATTATTATTTTTTTTTAATTACCGTTATTTTCTCCATACAAAATCAGTATAAATCCTACTGCATGCACTTTTTCTTTTTTTTTTTTGCTTTTCAAGCATAAGAAAAAAGGGGTAATCAAATTAATATTTTGTATGAAATTAAAAAGTAAATATATAAATTATAATATACGCTTGTTGAAATTATTACTATACGATTTAAAATGAAGACTTATAAACATAGATACAAAATGCAACTATTTTGCGTTTTCGTATTTCAAGCCGTCTTCAAGTTGTGTCCTTTGCAAGGTTGATCACTGGTTATAAACAAAAATATATATGTTGTGGGAATATTTACCCCTATTTCATCATTTTAAAGCTATTTACCAATTTCCAAAACATATATTTTTTTTGGTCAAAATCGTAGCTATAATGCCCCTTTAACTTTGAATGTGACATCTTAAACAAATTATAACTTTTTGTCGGTCAATTTCTGTAGTGAAGATGAAAAGGAATTTAAGTTTTATCAAATTAAAACACCTGAATATCTGAATTTCTTTATCTGAAAAAAAGTTTCATGAGGAGCCATAATATAACAACTGAAACGTGTTTATCTAATCCAATTATGAATACTGATTAATCGTAACTAGTGTAAACAACCGATTGTTGTACTTTCATAATGGCGGACGATAGTAACGCCACCTAGTGTCCACGAACGATAACTAGGTAATAACCGATTTCTGAAAACGTCTATAGGCCGCGCAATGCCTACTCATATTAAGGGAGATAAATCCTATAAGTTTATGCTACAAGTAGCTAATTTTTATAGCTCCGCCGTATGAAAATTAGCTACGAGGTAGTTAAAAATTTTACGACACCGGTACTTGCTAATCCGTATTCAACATCCGGTATAAACAAACATTGGGTTATGCAAATCATGGGTACTGAACTCGAAGTCAACTTAAAGAACTACATAGTGATATTTTCTCCTGGAATGATGACATTTTAAATGTTTCTTGAAATGGTACATGTAGGTCTCTATTTCGCCATGTGATTCAAGCTGTAATGTTTATAATTCATTGCATCAGTTGATAATTGTATGACCTTGTAAAACTTATAGAATTTATATTGCTTATTTCATAATTATCAATATGTTTTTTTTTGTAGATATTTGATGAAGGATATATAACCTGCTGGACAACAACAGGTACAGTTGGTGAATCAACATAATTTTTACACAAGGTAATACATGTATTGCAATTATTGGCGACTGACACCTCTGCAAGGTAATCTCGTTGAGATTAGACTTTAGAAGAAATTTTCT
>MJUT01030697.1:91223-102466 GCA_002080005.1 Gigantidas platifrons
GCATTAATATTTCCTGGGGAATGGCCATATCATATGGAAACATACAGTGTTTTAAACAATGTTTTATTGGACAGTAATATAAAGAGCCACACACTGTACCCTCAAAAAATTCCATGTACCCCCAAATTGGTGGAGTTGGGGTACATGTACCCTCAAATGAAAAAAAAAGCTGTGGGTATGCTGCATCACTGTGCATGTACTGAACTTTTTTCATCTCAAATAATTATATAATTATTACCAAGATAATAACTAATGACTGGCTCGTCTGTTTTATCTTTCATTATGTAATGTGACCAAATAATTATTGTAAAGCCAGTAAAGGAAATATGCCTGTCTGTTAATTTTTTTTTTTTCGTATGAAAATTGTATAAAAGAGATGCGTTAGAGGTAGTCAAGCTGGAAACAGAGCAATAATAATTATTTGAATAAAATTATCAGATCACTTCTGTTAAAAACACGATAATTGATTCACTCTAGCTATAAAGCCAAAGTTGGATAAACAAAAATCGTAATCTTGCCATTCTTGCAAGCAGACACGCATTGGCTGCATTCATACGATAGTTTAACAGCTGTCACACAACGATTTTCACGATTATTTCCTCTTAATCACTGTAAACACTAATCACAATTATAAATCTACCTGAAACTTGGCGAAAGAATTTTGTAACGTCGCGATCGTGATCAGAAACTTTTCTTCTTTTTGACATTTCGACTGGTAACTTGAACTGTAAAAATTACAACCAGATGTTATTTTAAAAATTGGGAACCAGTATGGTTGTTCCTATTTCTCGGACAAAGACGTAAATATTCGTATTTCTCGGACAAATACGTAACTATACCGTCCTTTTTTATGAAGTCAATGCAATCTTTACCTATCTTACGAGAAAACAAATTTATACATTTGTCATTAGTTCAGATACGATTCTGAACACATCATTTTTTACAACTAGCAAAATTCTGCTAGTTCTAGCTTTATTCACTAGCAAAAGTAAGGCAAATTGAAATTTCAACTAGCAATTTGCCTGCTTGCTAGCGTTAATTTCGAGCCCTGCATTTAGAGAATATAAGTGCATTCTTGGATCTCATTTTGACGTACCAGTACATGTATTAATCTTTATGGATGTGTATTACAGATTGCTTTTGGAATGGAAATGAACAGTGTAGAAAACAGGACAGAAAAATCAGAATTTACAGAAGCTATCATCTTGACTTTTAAAGGAGTATCAGAGAGTCTCAGGGATCCCTTTATTCAAGTAAGACATACTGCAGAATAAACAAAAGGTTACGTTTAGAAAAATAGAACCAGATGTTGCCAGGGATCACTTATTGCAGTAAGATGCAATACTGCCCTTGTTAGGAAGGGTTAGGGGTTAGGGTTATGGTGTTTAATGCCACTTTCAATAATATTTCAGTTATATCGTGGCAGTCAGTTTTATTGGTGAAGGTAACCGGAGTACCCGGAGAAAACTACCGACCTGTCGCAAATTACTGACAAACTTTATCACATAATGTTGTATTGAGTACACCTCTTTATGAGTGGGATTCGAACTCACAACCTTAGTGGTGAGAAGGCACTTATTGCACAGGTAGTTGTAAATCCAACTACCATACGATCACGACCTTGACAGCCCCCTTTTTTAGGGAGATATATTGATGAGTTGATAATTGAAATCAACTGTAACAATAAATACATTTTAGACAAAAATCATATTGAAATTTTTAAAATAGTTACAAAATGTACTTACAGTTAATACTTATTATTTTCTGCTTAATATTTGAAGATACAGTGAAACCTGTGTAAATCGAACCCCTTTGGGACCAGCTTTTGTGTTTTGGTAAAGACAGATTAACCTAATAAAAATTTGAACTTTATTTAAAGTTCGGTTTGGCCACACCAAAAAAATTTCTTGTTCTTCGGATTTTCCAGACAAAAATAGTGAGGTGGCGAGCGAATTTTTTTTTTTTTTTATGAAAATGATGAAGCGAAATTTTTTTTTCCCGCAAAAGGAACTAGTTTTCATTGGTTGTGTCCAGTATATATATATATATGATATCTTGAAAATATTGTCCAAAATTATAATGTGTATCCTCCTGGCTAAAACACTTTGAATGGAAACCACTGTATGAACAACATGGCGGGTGTTGTACAAAAATAAAATATTTATTAATCTAATCATGATCCCACAGGGGGCAGTTACATAAATATAACAATTATGATTAATACAGTAGACAGTACATTGCTATAAACAGTAAATGTCAATAATTTTAATTGATAGTATGCTCAGTAGTGATCAGGGGATGTCATCCACAGTATATGTGGTACTATTGTACCTGATCTCTGCCAAAGTGCAATCCAGGAAATTCAAGAAGCAGGAACTGCTAGCATTTCTGAAGCACCCGAGTTCACCCAGTTTTTGTAGGGGTCTGTGTTGTCTTCTTGTGCCCCATTCTGTTTTTGTCCCAGAATTTCCCGTACTTTTTTTTATGAAACTTTCATTTCTTCCTTTTCCGTAAATAATTGTACTGTACATGTTACTACACTGGTTATGAGAATTAAGATATTGTATCTGCTTATGAATGATCCTTTTGATTTATTACAAGATACCAACAGTCTTACATTATAAGGGATATAAAAAAAAATTGGGATGTAAACATTTTATTACAAGGCTTCACATCGAAAAAAACAAACCAGAAATGTTTACCGATAACAAAATATACGAAAGATACCGGACTGGAAATGATTTTTTCCAGATTTAAGAAGAAGAAAAAATGAAATCGGCAAAAATCAGAGCGGCGATTCCGTCGAACAAGACATCAATTTGGTGTGGCCTTTATACAGGATTTCGTTTTATTCAGAGTTCTGATTAGATAGGTTTTACTGTATTAATAGAGCTTTTGTGTTTCGGTTCAGACAGATTTACGAAATAAAAATTTGAACTTTATTTAAAGTTCGGTTTATACAGGATTTCATTTTATTCAGGGTTCTGTTTAAAAGGGTTCACTGTATTAATGGATAATAAAGAAAATTGTTCAAGTACACTGTTTAATAAATAATTGAGAGGATTGTTCAACTTCAATAGACTGGTTGGCATTTCAATTGTAGCAAACTGTCCCACTAACTACCATCTTGTTTTTGTACTCTCATCGGGCAGATTTTTAATAAGAGCTTCTGAAAGTTAAGAATAGAAAACTTTTAGCCTGATCTTTTTATCCCCTCGCCAACAAAGTTGCGAAGGGATATAGTAATGCTACCTTCCGTCCTTCCTTCCATCCGTCCGTCCTGTAACATCCTTGTGAACACTCTAGAATCAACATCCTTCAATGAATTTTGACCAAACTTGGTACATACTTAGTCCTTAAGAGAATCTGGACCCCTATTGATTTTCAAGGTCAAAGGTCAAGGTCACAGGGTCAAATTTTTAGGAGAGGGGATATGCCACGCTTTGCGTTGCCCTTGTTATTTCACATTTTTATATATAAATGATGTTTTGTCTCTAAACAATCCCAGTGACCACCTGCCTCTACTATTTACCTCTAACCTTGATATTACAGGTCCTACGTCCTACATGTTGATACTAATAGGTCTGCCTCATATTTAGACTTGTGGTTATAGCTAGATATTGACGATTAAGGACAATTGTAATCCAAGACATGATAAATGTGATGACTTTAATTTGCCAATTTCCTCATTTGAGTAATAAAACTTCCTTAAGAACATTGTGACTGATACCATGAATGAAGCAGGAGATGTTAACCTGTTACATGTTCCTTGTCTCATTCCTATTTTTTGTGGGAAATCGTGGTGTTTGAACTTTTGTTCTTGTTTGTTTGTGTTACATTTATGTTGGAACGTTTATTATTGTTTTGTATTTTTTGTTAAAACCATTACCTAAAAATCTCCTCAGACTTGGCCACATTGATATCGTCTGAACAACAGTATTCTTATTTATTTATAATTTTAGTTCAAAATGTCACAGTGGAAATTTATAAGAGAAGTAAGAAAAGCCCTGAGATTCCTGAGAGTATTTTCTAGACAATGTTTTAATGATAGAATGGCAGCATTACAAAGAGGAGACTATACACCTGATGATATATTGAATCATCTTGTCAAAATGAAATGTAAGTAGCTCATTATTTTGCCATTTCAATTGGTGTCTGTCTTATGTCTGTGGTCACATTTTAACCTTGATCTATATATCTCAGTGATGATTTATTGATTCATCTCGTCAAAATGAAATGTAAGTAGCTCATTATTTTCGTTATTCTCTAACATAGGCAATTTGGTGATATTATTATCGTAAACAAAACTGCAACAACCACCAATAAATTTGAATGGAAGGATCAATATGTTTAGACCGCATTGGTCGTGGAATGGTTAGCATGCTGGTCTAGAGTATGGTAAATCGTAGGTTCGAACTCCAGTCACATCTAACCAAAGACAATATAATTAATATTTGCTGCTTCTTTGTTAAGTATGCAGCACCAAGGAATAAGTGCAAAGAATGGTTGGCTTGGTATCAGGATAACGTGTCCAAGTGGAGTAACATCTCTACCCACTAACTGTTGTTTCAGTGAGCTGGCACTATAAAAGTCCAACAAAGCGTTCTGGTCTAGTACGAAGTGAACATTATTATCATGTAAGCTTTTACTTGTTCTCGCGATTATGTAACTGAAAAATTACTCATATGGCATTAAGCAACAATTTATAACTAACAATCAAAATCAAAGATTTCTATAGGGCAGTCACTTTTATTATACCCCCGTTCCACCGGAGGGGGTATACTGTTTTACCTCTGTCCGTCCTTCCGTCCATCCAAGATATTTTTCGTCGCATTTTTCTCAGCAACTATTGATGGCAGAAATCTGATATTTAGTCACAAGCTTCATATAGGTATGCCATATTGTGGGAATCGTTTTTGGACCCGTCAGATTCCTACTTCCTGTGTGCCGACTTAGTTGGTTTTTATACACAATGAATATATATGCGGGGGTATCATAAGTGAGCATTAGCTCACAGTTCATCTTGTTTTTACTCATTTCTAAAAAAAAAACCACATCATTATAACACTGTTAATATTTATGAACATATAGAATAACGGCAGTTTTGAAGGTTGAGACAAACATTATCACTAGTATCTGAGCGAGTCTAATAGGACGAACTGTGATACTAGTGATAATGTATGTCAAGACCTTCAAAGCTGATATTATTGTTTATATCAGTGACGTCATAATGTGTTTGTCATCACATTGACTGATATTTTTCAGTATCAGAGTCAGTTTGTTAAGACTAGCAATGTCACTCGCAGAAATCAAAGGAAAAATATCCAAGTTACTGATAATTACGTATATTTCCAGGATCACAAATGCAAAAGTTTGTGAACGATATATCAATGAAGTCGTGAAGTCTCGTTTCTTTGTCCAATATCTGTGACATTGGGCACAGAAAGTATTTGAAACTTGGTTGGAACTGATAATAGTTAGTTGTAGAAATCCTTTTGGGAATTGAATATATTGCTACAATATAATTATTTCTAGTCTCCTTTCTCGTGCTTTTTAAAACAAATACATTTTCATGTGTCTGCATTTGTAGAAGAAATTAATTAAAAAAAAACAACATTTTTATACCCCCACTCCACCGGAGGGGGGTATACTGTTTTACCTCTGTCCGTCCTTCAATCTGTCTTTCCGTCCGTCAAAGATATTTTTCGTCGCATTTTTTTCAGCAACTATTGATAGCAGAAATCTGATATTTGGTCACAAGCTTCATATAGGTATGCCATATTGTGGGAAGCGTTTTTGGACCCATCAGATTCCTACTTCCTGTTTACCGACTTAGTTGGTTTTTATACACATTGAACATATATGCGGGGGTATCATAAGTGAGCATTAGCTCACAGTTCATCTTGTTTATTTAGTTCATTCTTTTTTGTATGGATATTGACAAACCTTCTTCCCTATGCCAATGTTTACTTGTCATCTGCCATCTCGGTAGTTTAGCTCGCGCAATGAAAAAGTCAGAGGACTTGCATGACGTCATTTAATTTAAACCAATGAGATGATTTAGAAAAGTCTGAGAAATATGATTGCTGAAATTACCACAGGTGGGAAATAGTCCTAAGACTATTGACCGGCACCACCAGGGGAATAGTCATGCAGTTCTGTTGATTTTAGGATGCAATAGTAAAACTACTGTCATGTTTTTATAAAGGAAAAAAGATACTGAAGTATAATATATTGCTATAATATAATTATTTCTAATTTAGTTGTGTTTGTTATTATTTTGAATATTTAGCATTGAGGAATGGAGGCTAGTCATATCAATGTTGACATAATTTTACTACATATTGACAGAATATTCAAATTATCAAATTATCCCAGGTAAATTAAGTTGTTAAATACAGTGAAATCTGTCTAAGCCGAACCCTGAATAAACCGAAATACTGTATAAACTGAACTTTAGATAAAATCCCAATGTAAGAAATCTTTGTTAATTTAACCTGTATAAACTGAACACCTCTCAATTCAATACCGTAATTGGTCCCAAGGAGGTAAGATTAGGACAGGTTTTACTATACTACAAACATTTATTCAAGGAAATGACTTCTGAGTTGAAGAAGAA
The DNA here is from genome assembly GCA_002080005.1 of Gigantidas platifrons. NCBI lineage: Eukaryota > Metazoa > Mollusca > Bivalvia > Mytilida > Modiolidae > Gigantidas > Gigantidas platifrons. The sequence goes on from MJUT01030697.1 coordinate 97,843, forward strand.
TAACTATATAGTGTTTAATAAGTTTCATGTTGATTTGTAAATTTAATTATATATTTTGTTTTGAAATATATATTTGACAAACATTTTATAAATAATTATTTTTTTGTAACAGTAGAGAATCCTGAGGTTGATGAAGAGGTTATACTTGATGATATCACTACATTCTTTGTTGCAGGTAAGGATTTTATTATGGTATTCTATTTATATACATGTATAGTGGGGTTTTTTAACATATATTTCCCGGTACAAAGTTTTATGTATTAGATCTTTTAAGTATATTTATATCAAAAGTTGTTAAAAGTATTCTGAAATAATTTAATTTGATGTGAATACTTCAATTTGATTGGCTGATCCGCCTAGAGCAACATTGGTTATACTTGATAGCCTGGGTTTGTATTGTTACGTCGCCAACATATTCATTCGCCAACGTCAAATTCAAATAGTCCCATGGAATTAAATTCGAGGAATCATTAAAAACTTTTAAACACAGCTACTGACTTTAATTTATGGATTTTATGACTTAAAAGTGTTAAACAAAAAATTCCAAAGTATTGAACAAAAGGTTCAAATGGCATGACAAGTACAATCTACATGTAGTTTTGTTGTGATATATTTTGTAAGTTGTCTTTCAATTCAAGCTAAATTTCTTTGAAATTAAATAATAATAAAAAAAGTTGTTTCATAAACTGGTACTTACAACATAAATCATGCCCAGGTAAATCTCACATTACTAGATAGGAGACCTATTGCACTGGCTAAATTCTCCATCCCTACCCATCACCTTTCCTTGTTTCGAGTCCCGTGGCATTTAAATTTTTTTCTCGTCCTGAATATAACTGAAAAATTGCTCGCTGGACGTTAAACATCAATCAATCAATCACATTACTAGATACAAGAAATTCTTAGCCAATAGAAATTGATATGGTTTTTAATGAATTAATAAGTGATAACCAAGATATGATGACCTAATCACACACTGAAAATATGACAGAAAAAAGTCCATATCATTATGATTTTACTGCTTTAATTTTAACTTAATAATAATTTTATGAGATTTTTATTTTGCAACTGACATAATTTACAAAGTTGAGTCGTCCTGAATATAGCTGAAAAATTGCTCACTGGACGTTAAACATCAATCAATCAATCATACAAAGTTGAGGGGACTGTCGTGGTCATCACCATATGGTAGTTGGATTTACAACTACCTATGCAATAAATGTCTATCACCACTAACGTTGTGAGTTCGAATCCCGCTCAAGTGAGGTGTACTCGATACAACATTGTGTGATAAAGTTTGTCAGTGACTTGCAGCAGGTCGGTGGTAGTTGAGTCATAGAAATAATTAATTACAATTTAAAAATCTTATTTACCACGATATAGCTGAAATATTGCTAAAGTTGGCATTAAACACCAATCAATCAATCTTCTTTACCATGCAAGCTCTACTAGATTTGGTTTAGTTTATGAAGAGTTTTGTTTTCATTATGAGTTTGCTAAAACTGTTTTTGGTTACGTTTGAAAGCAGTTTAATTTTATTTTCTCAAGGACAAGAGACAACAGCCAACTTATTGAGTTTTGCCATAATGTCTTTGTGGCAAAATAAAGATGTGTTACAAAGGTAAGTTAAACCCATAAAACATTTTTGATTTTTAAATAATTTTTGTTACAAATATGGTTTCTGACGAATTGTGTATATTTTTCTAGGACATTTTTGTGTGTGTAAAATTCCCTTTAGATTTCAGGTCCAAGAGTAGGTAATTATTTTGCAAAGTTTAAAGTATGTATGTATAACCGTTTTTAGTCTAGTCACTAAATACTTGATAGCCCTGTCACAAGCCACGATCTGTATTTCCAACTTCATATTTTGTGGTCGTTTCTATGTTCAATGATTTCAAGTGAGAAGCAATTGGTTGTTTTGTTGATATTAGTGGAATTGTGAACTATCACTATTTAAAGTAATATTACACCAGTTTTGGGTGAAGAAAATTTTTCCCTGAAAATTCAATTTGGAATATGGCGGTACCTTTACTAAGCTATTCATGCATGTTTCAAGTCGAAATATGTTCCCAACAATTAGAAATCTGCAAATCCGTGTGCATGTTTATCGTCCTCGCCATTGTTGTGGAGACTGATTAACTTTCGGTTGTTTTGTTCCGATGATTGCCAATCATGACCTTGTGATGAAAAGATAAACAATCATGGATGCTGAGGTAAGCACGCACACATTCCTGACAATGATTATTTAGGAATCTGTCTGTTTCATGTCGTGTAAACCATTTTTTTTTGGTGCAATTATTCTTATGTGGTACACACGGAATATATTTTTACTTGCATCAGACATTTTTTTCATCAACTGAACAGTGCGCATGAGCAATAATCTCCCCAAAAGAGTTCAAATCTTGGGTCATGCATATATCATTTGCATTACTGTATAGGAAAAGTGAATTATCTGCTGTCAAATATTTTGCGATTTGCTCTTTAAATCTGCTTTTGAGTGGATTTTTAATGATGTGCAGTTGATTTTAGTTAAAATTAAGTGAAAATATATAATCCAAAAATTCCACGATATTTGTCTTTCATATTACTTTAAAACTCTCTTTTCATAGCATAACCAATTTATGCATATATTATATATAGGTCCTTAATAGATAATTTTGTTTGATATTTTTTTTCAGATTGAGGAAAGAAGTAAATGACTTAGTTGGAGTAAAATCTTTCATAAAGATGGATGATGTTGATAAAATGACTTATTTAGACATGGTTATAAAAGAAACACTTCGGCTCTACCCTCCGGCACCAAACACATTTAGAGAAACTATGCATGAAATAGATATATTAGGATACAAAATACCTGTAGGAACACCAATAATGGTATGTTACTATAAATAGCTCTTGTACAGTACAGGTCTGGTGTCTTGAAACACATTACAGTTGAACCTTGCTGTAATATAGCTCTTGTACAGTACAGGTCTGGTGTCTTGTAACACATTACAGTTGAACCTTACTATAAATAGATCTTGTACAGTACTAGTCTGGTATCTTGTAACACATTACAGTTGAACCTTACTATAAATAGATCTTGTACAGTACAGGTCTGGTATCTTGTAACACATTACAGTTGAACCTTACTATAAATAGATCTTGTACAGTACTAGTCTGGTATCTTGTAACACATTACAGTTGAACCTTACTATAAATAGATCTTGTACAGTACTAGTCTGGTATCTTGTAACACATTACAGTTGAACCTTACTATAAATAGCTCTTGTACAGTACTAGTCTGGTATCTTGTAACACATTGTTATCTGGATCCACCTCATCAAAAGACGAAGAGTGACAAGAAAGGGAAAGGTCGCTTTGTTCCGATTCTGATAGTTCTTCTCGTGTATCTGCCATTCTTTGTTTACATCGGTGTTCAAGTAATGACGTCAACGATCCATATTTGGAATGGCACCGGAAGTTGATAAAACTGTAATCGGATATCTGCGAGGGAAGGTAAAAATCGATACTTTGATGGACTATTGTGAATTTAATTAACATCGAATACATTTATATGTAATGAAAATAGGTTTACTTATTGATAATAAATCTTCATACAATAAATGATTTTGCACTGGTATGGCACTTTAAGTTCAAGTGTCGTGACAATTGTCTATGTTAAATAAACTTGATCAATGTGGGATGTATTTCATAAATCTACTTCCCCATTCCGAATTTAAATCATAAATGAGGGGTGTATTCCTGTCCAGGACTTTCCATTTAAATCTAGCACGTTGAAATAAACACCTGCAACGAATGCCAATTTTACCTAGTGAAATACACTAGGAGTACAATGTCAAGGTCAGCATGACGGGTGGACGAGGTGTGTTTTTGGTCTCCGCATTTTATGTTTTTATTGCTGGTTATATCAACAACTATTACAAATTGTCAATTCCCCCTACAAATTTAATATGTAGACATCATTATTTTGACTTTTCTGGTTTAAATTCTTTCCAAAAAAGTGATTTTGGAAAGGTTTTAATCTTTGATATAAAAATATTTTTGACAGTCGAAGTTCATTTTGATCATGGAACTCGTCATGCACGAATGAAAAATATTTTTGTCAACTCTGGTCAGCACACTTTTTCCAAAACCTCTACCGGGTCTCTTTTTCTATTCTTTCTCTTACAAAGTGGTGATATCCATCCACATCCAGGGCCAAATCCATCTAAACCGAATCCAAAATATCCGTGTAGTAAATGTTCAAAGGGCGTCATAAAAAGTAGTAAATCTATCAACTGCTCTATTTGCGACCAGAAAACCCACATAAAATGTACAAATATCACTAGCAACCAAATTTTTAAAGAAAAAACGCAAAATGATGCACACAATTCTTTTATTTGCGATCAATGTACAATTAAATCCCTTCCTTTTAATCAAAATAAAAATGTTGTGGAAGATCAACATCAGTCTTTTGAAAAAAAAAATAATTTTGAACCCAAAACTTCATTTGAAGATTCGGACCATTTTAAATTTTCTAAACAAAGGGGCCTTCATTTTATTCATCTTAATGCTCCAAAACCTCTACCGGGTCTCTTTTTCTGCTCCCAAAAATATCAGAATTAAAAATTATTGCATGTAA
>MJUT01030712.1:4423-21348 GCA_002080005.1 Gigantidas platifrons
TATGTGAAGAACAGGATCTGAAAGTAATATGGACACTAACAGAATTTAACAATAGCATAACTTGTTATTGCAAGGACAAGAAAGCAGTACAAGACTTTAGTGATGTTCTTCAACACAACCTTGAAAAAAAGACTTACTCAAAACGATCATTTGGTGACAAAACCCGGATCTTTTCCACAACAAATATGTTTTCAGATTTTGTTAAAAAATATGATGGTAAATGTTTGGTTTCAACTGTTGATGGCAATATCATTTATATATTTACCACAAGGGATATTGGTAATGAATTAACACTCCTTGAAGTAACTTTTAAAGGCACTAAAATTGATATTCAAAAGAATTTAACCCAAGATGAGAAGAAAATAATTCACGACCAAACATCTGCAACAACAAAGGAGGACACTACAGAGGAAAGAATGGAAGTTGGAACGTCAGTCGTAAAAGTTCCTATGCCACATCAAGAGCTACTGGTGAGAAAGGTATGTAATGGTCTGATATTTAGTTGTATCAAGGCAGTAAGTTTTATTCTTAGAGGAAACTAGAGTACCAGGAGAAAATGACTGACCTGGCACAAGTCATTGACAAACTACATGTATCATAAGAGAGAACTGTGACATAGCCACATCAAGTAGGTTTGGGTTATGGTATTTATAACGCCACTGTCAGTCATGACGGTCAGTTTTATTCGTGAAGGAAACCGGAGAAAAGCGCCGACCTGTCGCAAGTCACTGACAAACTATTACATAATGTTGTATCAAGCACACCCGCCCTAGTGGGATTCAAACTCACAACTTTAGTGGTGATACATTTTGTAGGTACACACACTTTTATTGGGTATATGGAACTATATTCCACCCATCAAAGAAGTAAACTAGCAAAATCTAATTTTAGGAATGCAAATTTGTTTCTGTATGCTTCAAAACTGTAATTAAAGATTTAAACTAAAAATAGAAACAAGAACAATTAGTGGAACATATTGTACCGTATAGCGGGTAAATTACGTGGGTTGAAATTTTCGCGATGTCGATGTAAAACAGGGGTATTTAATTTAAGCGTGCATCAAATTTCGCGGTATCGCTTTCCGGGAAAAAATAAAATAATTGTAATTATTGTATCAATGTTGTGTAAATAACATGCACCTTCTGCAAAACAAAACAAAACTTTCCGGACATAGAACCGGCAAATGTAGCTGAAAAAAAAAATAAACAAAACTCAAAATGGCTATTAAAACAAGAGTTTATTATTATATACATTTGTACATGTAGGTTGAAGCACAAACTTTATAGACAGAATGTATACATCATGTACTAGTACGTACATGCAATTTAAAATCCAGTCTTGTAGATATACATATACATGTACAAAATGTGTTTGTTATATACGACATGTAATTATAATTATGGCATGTTTTTATAGTGATCAACCAACCGATATTGATCTTTTGATCATGTGATTGTCATAGCAATTACAGGTGTAATGAAATTGATAGGAAATATGTGTAACTGTTTACACATAGATGTTTTATGCATAAGGTCTATATGACATAACCGTGAGACTGTGTGAATACCGCTATACCGTATTGCATACAATTATTATATATACTGCTGTATTGATCGTTCTTTGATCTGTTGAATGTTATGACAACTATACGTGTAATGAATTTTACTGAAAACGGACTTCAAATTTAACGAGTTTTAATTTTAGCGTTTCAATTTTACACGCTAATAAAGCGATAATTGGAGTCCCGCGAAAAAAACCCGCTATACGGTAATACAAAATAAAAATATAATCCATATCGACAACAAGTACAAAGTTTTGTGTTGTTCTATATATAGCTACCTTCTTTCAACTCATTTATTCTAGGGACTGTCATGGTCGTGATCTTATGGTAGTTGGATTAACAACTACCTTTGCTATCAGTGCCTATCACCACTAAAGTTATGAGTTCGAACCCCATTCATGACGATGTGTACTCGATACATTATTATGTGATAAAGTTTGACAGTGATTTGCGATGGGTCAGTGGTTTTCTCCAGGTACTCTTGTTTCCTCCAATTAAACTGACTGCCACGATTTAAATGTAATACATTTTGTATTGTTGAAAGAGGCATTTAACACTATGAACCTGAACCTAATCTGATAAGAAGGATGACATTTGGTAAGAATGTAACTGTGTGTTCTTTCCAGAGGACAAGTTATACTAGTACATAATTTTCAGAGGAATTATTGCACTAGGTTATTTTTTCCATGCTAACCCTAACACTAACCCTAACCGGAAATTCTACACACCAGAATAAAAGTACGCTTACAAGAGGGACCATATAAGAAGAGGATTACTGTGGAAAATTTGACGTTAATTGGGTGTCCTTTGGTCTCTGATTGCTAACACAATGTCAAGAATTTAACAATGTAGTTAATACTGTATGTTAACCGTTTTACTTTAACTCTATTATAATGAGAGTATTTAAGAAACCATATAAATTGTGTAGTTGTATTATGGTTTTGCGCTGTCGGGGTAGGTGGTTGGTTATGGGGGATTATGGTATCTAACTAACTTTCAACAATATTTCAGTTATATCGTGGTGGTCAGTTTTATTGGAAACCTGAGTACCCGGAGAAAACCACCGACCTGTCACAAGTCACTGACAAACTTTATCACACAATGTTGTATTAAGTACACCTCAACATAAATAGGTTTAAACTCACACCTTTAGTGGTGATACTGATAGGCACTGATTACACAGGTAGTTGTAAATCCAACTACCATACGATCACGACCACCACGCACAAAGTGCCACCACGGCCCCTGGCAATGCTGTCTTCATCCGTCTGTAGACACAATATTTAAAGTAAGATATCTATAGTTCTAATCGCCAGATCTTTCTAAATGTTTAACACAAAAATCCTTGGCACAGAATATAAGGTTTTATTTTTATTTATTAATTAGTACTTATGTGTCAATATTGAATAAAGGCAATGCTATTTAATAATATAGGATGAAGATTTTATGAATGTTACCATAAGACACGATTCTGAAAAGGAAAAACAAAATACAAACACCATGGAAGGTAAAGGCATATTAAACGTCAAAATCATCTTTTCAAGATAGACATTTTAATTTGTGTATTGTACATATGACATGTAGGATTTCACGTTTTCAAGATGGCGGATCCTTAAGCAACTATATTACTATTTTTTTAGTGGAAGGAATTTGAAAAGTGGATATATTTCGTCATTTATTTGTATGTTTTCAAAATAGTGTTGGGGGAGAATTTCATAAGAATAGGAATAACAGTATTGTATTTGAAGAGTTGTCGGTGTCAATTGTGGATTGGACGGTCGCGTCGCCAGTAAAACTGTATTTGTGACCATCAAATCCACAATTGACACCTTCAACTCTTCAAATACAGTACTGTTATTCCTTAAATTCACACGAATTAAATATGACTTGACTTTATCTCATATTAAACCCCTACTCTATTTTAATATAAATTGATGCCAGGCATGCTTTTAGAGTGGAACTTGTCTAATCAATCACTCCAAGGGACGAGGGAAATATATCGGATTGCACAGTATATTGGAATACTCAGGTTTTATTTAAGTTGACAGAAATACTTTAGCACCATACAATTTTGTCAGTTGTCGGATTGCACAAGTTCCACTATATTTTAAGCTTGTCGTTCAGGTATATATAGTATGACTAATCGTAGATTTTGAATATCAAAATAAGACCACGAGTGACTGAAGTATGCATAAGGATTAAACGAGTGGGCGGAACTTGTTCCGTCCACGAGTTTAATCGTTAATGCGTATTCGGTCACGAGTGGTCTTATTTTTATATTCAAAATGTATGATTTAGTTATACTGTTTATTATATAGACTTTCAAAATTTCTTATATATTATTTTTTTTATTTGTATATTTGATTGCACACGTGTGAATCTATGAGCAATGATACTACAGGGTTCAGTTGGAAGGATCTACCATCTTGAACATGTGAAATCCTATTTTTCATATTTACAACAATGTTCAAAAATAATTAAAATGCTTACCTTGAAAGCTTATTTTAGTTAAATTAAATCACAATTGAAGCATATACGAAGCCAAATAGCATCTAATCTTTACGTTTCAAACTGCAAGTCTTCATATGACGTCATCTTGGTTATGTGCCAAAGTCATCAATAACATTTCGCGGAATTTTTTCAGCTTACAATCGTATGTGTATTCACCGTTGCACAGCAAGGGACGTAACCACCACACTTATAGTTTTGCAAAAGTAGTTCCGGCGGGAAAAAACTGATATTTCACATGTGAAATACCGGAATTTATTTCACAGATAAATCCCCATAATTCACACCTATCTATTTAATAAATATGGGTTTACATGTGCTTTTCCATCATGCCTGGTATTTGCAATTGTGCTTCATTTTTGTCAGAATTCCAGGCACAGGTGAATAGTCAAATTTGAGGTTCATTATAGATTTTAGTTCATGTTTTTTTATGTGAATTTAGAAATCATTAATAGAATAACAGCAATAAAATCTTTGGAAAATTGTGTACACTAAGTTTTACTTTCATTTTGAGTGATTATCAGAAATCAAAGATTGTCCACCATTTTAGGGAAATTGATAATATTATTTTCAGAAACTACAGAAAGTGGACATAATTGTTTGTCAGTCTTGATTTTTCTCTATATATTTCATATAAAACCATGTTTTGAAAAAATAATGATACACAAGCACAAAATATTTAGAAATCTCTTGTATTAATTTTCATATATTTTTTGATTTTGGAGTTTTCAAGTTTTTACGATTTAAACAGCCTTGAATTCTTGGAATTAAAAAATATGATAATTACATGTACATGTAGTAGTTAATAACTTCAAATTAAGATTTGTGGATTTTTAAAAATCTTCAATCACAAAATTATATGAAGATTATGAAGAAAAACTTCAAAATAATTCCCTTTGTAAGTGTAAATTTCAGCAAAATTGGTTAAGAAGATATATGTCATTAGATTTTGTTTATATATACCTGTAGATACCAGTACAAGGCAAAGAGTCAAAGATTCAACAAGTTCTGATGAAGCAGGAGACAAATATACAGGAGATTATAATTGGAATGGTATAATTTTAAATGCATTATTATTACCTATATTAAATTCCCCCTGAACATTCAAACTTACATGTAACAGGAATTATTTTCTTCAGTTATTTAACTGATTTCAGCTATTTTCCTCTGGAGAGAATATTTGCTGAATGTTGCTGGACACAGTCAGAACATGTCAAAATGGATCATTTGAAAAGGGAGTGTAGATGGTTTCAGCTATTTTTCATTGATTTTCAGTTATTTTATTTTCTAACCAGGATCATCCCTGATGTAAGGAAAACAAGCACTCATTTCAGAAAAATCAGACATATTCTATAAAAAGATTAGTACCATTTGGTTTTCCTATTTATGTCTTCCTGTTCGTCTATCATAAAGTTTTTATTCCATACTCAACTTCTCCTAAATATTAAAGGGAATTATTCTAAACTTTGCATGCTTACTTAATACCATAATAAGATTGGTATATCGTTACAGCATTTTTTATCCCCTCGCCAACGTCCGTCCGTCCGTCCTTCTGTAACATCCTTGTGAACACTCTAGAATCAACATTCTTGAATGGATTTTGACCAAACTTGGTACATACTTAGTCCTTAAGAGAATCTGGAACCCTATTGATTTTCAAGGTCATAGGTCAAAGGTCAAGGTCACCGGGTCAAATATTTACCACATAACATCTGGTTGAACACTCTAGAATCAACATCCTTCAATGGATTTTGACCAAACGTGGTACATACTTAGTCCTTAGGTGAGTCTGGAACCCTATTGATTTTCAAGGTCATAGGTCAAAGGTCAAGGTCACCGGGTCAAATCATTTACTGTGTAACATCCTTGTGAACACTCTAGAATCAACATCCTTCAATGGATTTTGACCAACCGTGGTACATACTTGGTGAGTCTGGAACCCTATTGATTTTAAAGGTCATAGGTCAAAGGTCAAGGTCACAGGGTCTAATTTTTACCCTGTAACATCCTTGTGAACACACTAGAATCAACATCCTTCAATGGATTTTGACCATACTTGGTACATACAGTGAAGCCTGATCAAACCGGACCCTGAGTAAACCGGAATCCTGTCCATTCCGATCTAAATTTCAAGTCCGCAGTTTTTTCCTTAATAATCTTTGTTAAAAATCATTGAATAAACCGGACACTGCACATTCCGAATTCCAGCCTTGACTTGCAGTCCCAATACACTAATTACTGTTATAATTTATCTCTGTAAACCGGTCATGATCAGATCAATCAACCGTGTGTTTACATATATGTGAATATCGATCGGTAGCAATTCAAGGGGCGTCCGAGGAGAAAAGTATTGAAAGTGTTTATCGAAGTGTGTATATTAGCACACCTGTAATTAGTGATTACTGGTAACTCATGTAGTTAATGTTTAAATGTTCATTAAATATTAAACAAACATGGATTCAACACCTAAAAAACAAAAGCTTAATCAAGATGAAATACACCGTACAAGTGGTTTTTTTTCAACGGCATGCTTTTAAAATATCCAACATGGGGGAATCCTTTCCGAAAACAATACATATGTTGACAATGATCATAAATGAACAACAAACAATGCCTTATTATTTAAGTGATGAACTAGCATCCAAGCCATACAATCATAACTCGAGATAATTTATTGTTAATCGGATTATAGTTGTCACAGCTGGGAGTATTCAAACTTCCAGACTTGTCATAAAAAATGACAAATACATTTTGATTCCCTTTTTCTTTTTATTTCAATCATTAAAAGCTTGTGTAAACACAGTCTGGCAGTCTAAATATACACTAGGTAATTAGGACATATTTATATGTACACATTCAATCTTATCATTATATTATTGATTATTTTACGCACGGTTAGATATAGTCACACTTTTATTTTTAGCTATATTTTCGTATTAACGTTTACTAGTTCAAAACCCAACTGCACTAGAGAGTATTGCAAAAAATATAATTCTCTGAATAATTCAAAATATTTTTACACATTTAATGATTTTGTGGAATAGTGTCCAAACAAGTAAAGAAATACGAAAATATTAGACAGTAGTAAATGTGCACTCTCCTGCAAAATAAAGAATCTGGACAAAATCCCGTGCATTATGCATAAGAAATTACGATACTCAATTATTTCAAAACAATTCCTATTTTGAATTGTTAGTTAAGCAATTCAGACAATGTAATTCTAATATAACGGTCTATCCGCTAAAATTTAATTTGGGTTACAACTCGAGATCGCAAAAATTAAGTATACCGCTAAAAATATCCACCAATTTGGAACAAAAACGTGAAATTTGGCTCCCGTGAAAAAACACTTATATGGTAGTCAGAAAGTAGACACTGAATAAACCGGCCCACTGTCAATACCGCAATACCGGCCGTGAAACGTGGTCACAATGGTGGCCGGTTTACACAGGTTTCACTGTACTTAGTCCTTAAGAGAATCTGGAACCCTATTGATTTTCAAGGTCAAAGGTCAAATTTTTAGGTGAGGGGATATGCCACACTTTGCATTGCTCTTGTTTTCTAGCTATTTTAGAAAGAGTTATTATTACACTTCGAATATATCATCAAAAGCATTGTATGCCCATATCCTCCTGCATTTTAAATGGGAATTCTTTGAAACTTTGTATGCTTGCTTATTCCCATATAAAGATTCACAAATTGTTATTGTCATGGCATTTTGATTGGACCGTTGTAGGAGGTTATTATTGACCTTTAAGACTAAATTTTTCGTCAAAACGTTTTTTCATGCAACTCCCCCTACATTTTTAATAGGATTTTGTTTAAAACTTTGCATCCTTGCTATGGTCAGTTTTGAAGGAGTTATTGCCACTTTTCACCTAGAACATTTCATCAAAAGTTTGTACACAAATAGGCTCCTCACATGTACAAAAAAATATATGTTTAATGTGGCATAACAAGGTTACTGTGGGGGGGGGGGGGGAGGGGGTGATTTAAAAACTTCTTTTGCTTTTTATTTTTCATCCAATTTTAATCCAATCTTTGTGCAAAATTATCATATTTATGGGTTATTGATGATCCATAAAAATTTAGCTACAGTTGAATCTCGTTATCTCGAACCACAGCGGACCGAGAAAAAAATTTGAGTTATCCGTAGTTCGACTAAAGAGGAGTGCAAGAATTCGATGTCCATGAAAGGGGAAGTAACTCCATTTGGAATGTTATATCAATTTTCCGACCTCATGATGTTTTTTTTTTAGTTTTTGATATCCATATCAGTTGTTTTTAATTTGGTATGTGCACGTTTCTTTTTTAATTTTATTTCCGTTGACACTATCGTCGCATAATTCCTTGTTTTGTTTTGTGTAATGTTGACACTATCGTCGCATACTTCCTTGTTTTGTTTTGTGTAATTTATATGTTATTTTTTTGTGTATTGAAAATCAGTAATGTTTTTATCGTTCATTTACAATGATAAAATAATTAATCAACTAACAACGAACTGTACATAAATGAATAACTTTATTAACAAGATAAACTCACGTTTATTCATACAAAGGAAACATCATGGCAGGCAATACACACATGTTTTTATTTGAAGAATACGAAATATTTAATGAAACGAATGTATCAATGAAACGCATATAAAATATTATAAAATAGGAACAAAATGTATCAAGCACTAATAAAACATATAAAAGCAATTTACTCAGTATAATTAATAATAAGTAAGAATGAATTTCTGAAGATTGAAATCTCTTTGTCAACAATTGTCATATGGCAATACACAATGTTTTTATTTGAAGAATACGAAATATTTAATGAAACGATTTGTCAATAAAATGCATATAAAATGTTATAAATTTCCAATCTTATAATTAACCTTTGTTTTTTACCGACTGTTTGTACACGACACAATAGAAGATGTACATGAAATACAATTTCGACGAAAATTACCTAATTAACATAATCCGTATTTTACTATGACCCAAGCGCCACCTGTTTGATTGCTACATCAAATGATATGGGAAAAGTCGTAAGAATAAATAATTGTTAGTGATTTAACTGATTTATTTTAATTATCACTTGATTGCTTCATTTAAAATTAAAAACAGCTAGTTTACACATTTCTTTATAATAATAACAACAATTAACAAAATTGATAAAGCTTAATTAACAGAGAAGATGAATGACGCAAGCCATAAATTTTACACTTTGACATCTGTTTATTGAGGTTAATTATCAGTTTGACATAACGAACATTGTTTGCATTTATTTTAATTATTAGTTCGACATAACGAACATGTTTTGCATTGATTTTCACCTTTGGGACTGAAAAGTTACTTCGAGACAACCAAAATTTCGACATATTGAAGTTTGAGATAAAATGAGTAAAATCAGTTGAAAAGCACTAGGTTTTGTTCGGGACTTGAAAAAAAATCTGAGAAAGCCGAAATTTCGAGATAACCGAGTTTGACATAACGAGATTCACCTGTATTTTATTTTGAAAAGGGGTCCAAAAGGTACTTAAATTTCAAAACTGCACACATTTGGAAGGTATACAGAATTTGTATTTTTCATCCAATTTTGATGCAGTTTTTTTTTTTGAATTGATATTGTACTGAGTGGTTCCGGTTGTATATCTCTGTCTGTTTCCAAGATTAACTCAAGCAAACGTGCCATTAACTAGTACCAAATTCTCAAACTTCACAATTTTAATGTGTTATGGTTTTCGAGTTACACTTCGAGTAAAATTGTTGCAGTAGGAAATAAGGTAGGAAGACCTTATTGGTTTCCTGCAGTCATATCATGCTGCACTCAGTAAAGCCCTTTAAAACTTTAATCTGGCATCAGTTATCAGGGAAAACCAGGCCATGCGAGTTTTGACGAAAAATGGTGCATTGAGTGACAAATTTCTTGTATTTTTTAATTGATTCATTAAATATCTTGCTTCGTTGCTTTCAAAACAGTCTATCATCGATTTAAAAACTTTATATTGTATTGTTTCTTCCAATGAAATGCAAGGAAACAGCAATATGCAAATTAAAATGGAATAATTGATTAGTATTTTGACAAATATGATATTGTGAAAAAGTATATTTTTGTGTTTTAAGGAACAAAGTCCATTAGAAATACTAAGGGGGACGGGACAATGAGATTACAAGGAGCAGGGATGCCTCCTAAAGATAACCATGATACACATCCACAAGGAGCACGGATGCCTCCTAAAGATAACCATGATGCACATCCACAAGGAGCAGGGATGCCTCCTAAAGAGAACCGTGATACATATCCACAAGGAGCAGGGATGCCTCCTAAATATAACCATGATACACATCCACAAGGAGCAGGGATGCCTCCTAAAGATAACCATGATACATATCCACAAGGAGCAGGGATGCCTCCTAAAGATAACCATGATACACATCCACAGGGAGCAGGGATGCCTCCTAAAGATAACCATGATACACATCCACAAGGAGCAGGGATGCCTCCTAAAGATAACCATGATACACATCCACAAGGGGCAGGGATGCCTCCTAGAGATAACCATGATACATATCCACAAGGAGCAGGGATGCCTCCTAAAGATAACCGTGATACACATCCACAAGGAGCAGGGATGCCTCCTAAAGATAACCATGATACACATCCACAAGGAGCAGGGATGCCTCCTAAAGATAACCATGATACACATCCACAAGGAGCAGGGATGCCTCCTAAAGATAACCATGATACATATCCACAAGGAGCACGACCAAAAGAGACGTCAGGTATTCAGTCAACTTGTATTGTTTTAATATTGGAAAAAAAACTAATTTTGGCAATATGATTTATTTTTTCTCAGTTGTTGTTTCTTAAAACTGGAATATAAGGGGAACCTGTGCCCAATTTGTTTTTAAACAGGGTTCCAAAAGTGATTTAGATGATGTTTTTTTTTAGTTTCTTAAAAAAAAGAGGGTTAGTGAGTTTTTATTCTAATATAATTCTATTCTTACTAGAATTTATCAATAACTCGTAATCCGATTGGATATCGTCACTTATTCTACGTCATTCGAAAGGAATTTATAAATCAATATTTTCGTTTGCCAGACTACTTTTTCCCCGGTCATTCCATGTGTATAAATCTACGAGCAATGATACTAAGGGGTTCTGCTGGAATGATCTGCCATCTTGAAAATGTGAAATCCTACATGTCATATTTACAACAATACACAAATATAGTTAAAAAGCTTACCATGAAAACTTATTTTAGTTAAATTGTATCAAACTTGAAGTGTACATGAAGCCAAATAACGTCTAATCTTTATGTTTCAAACTGTAAGTCTTCATAAGACGTCATGTTGGTTATGTTCCAAAGTCGGCAATAACATTTCACGGATTTTTTTCAGTTTACAATCGTATGTGTATTGTATGTCCATTGTTTGAGGCTCTCCTTGGGTATTTCTTTAATAGTATTTAGCGTTGAAAACAAACATGATGTCCAAGAATAAGAATTATAAGGATTACCGGTAAACACTGTGTTTTTAGGAAATTATGTATGTATAAATTCCGGTAGCTCACTCACAAACTTTACATAAAGTCCTTCAGATTTTATTCAGTTTGTGAGTGAGCGGCCGTAGTTTATACATAGATAATTTCCTAAAAAACCGTGTTTAATCCTATAGCAATTATAATGTAACAAGTATTTTCATTGGCTATCGAGAGCTGTCAAATCTGCAGTTGACATGCCTGAAGGAATGCTATATTCCTACACCGAATGCACTTGTTTGTGAACAATATATGACTGACCCAGATAATTCTGACTATGAATTTGATGCTGACGACCTATTTAGGAGATAACTGTATTGTATTTGAATTTTCACGCCATCAATTGGAGATTTGATGGTCGCTAATCGAGTTTACTGTCCATTCTAATGCAATACTGAACACAAAAATGTATTCTTGCTTATTACATACTTAGTTAAAATAAAGGCATTTTTGTATGACCAATATGACCGGAAGTAAACTGTCCATATTTTCACACCCCGGGAAAATAACCGGTTATTAGATTACTACAAGATCATTTCCATATCGGCCCGGGCCAATATGGTCCATCTCGGTCCGGGTCAATATGGGTGTCTCTGGCCAATATGGGTGTCTCTTTTCTAGATGTCGGAAGTATGTAATAAATAGTTTAATACATGGGCATTTCCATATTGGCCTGGTTATCATCCCTCGACCCATATTGGCCCTCGACTTTGTCTCGGGCCAATATGGGTGTCTTGGAACAATAACCAGGCCAATATGGAAATGCCCATGTATTAATCTGTATATATTCCTGGGTCTAAAAATCACAAAAATTAAAATTCCGGGAAATTTTGTTGAACGACTTTGGCACATAAACAATGTGATGTCATATGAAGACTTCCAGTTTAAAATGTGAAGATTAGACGTTATTTGGCTTCGTGTACACTTCAATTTAGATAGAATTTAACTAAAATAAGTTTTCAAGGTAGGCATTTTAATTATTTTTGTGTATTGTTGTACACAGGGTTCCCATGCATCCTGAAAAATGGGAAATACCCTGGAATATCGTTTTACACGTTCCCGGTCGGGAAATGTCCTTGAAAATTAAAAAAATTGTCAAAATCCAGGATTTACCCTGGAAATCTTTATTGAAAGCATAATTTTTTAACCACCGGAAGTTTTTATGCAATTTGTCAATTTCGAGTTACTTCTCTTGGTCCGATAATCAATTCGCCCCAATAATAATAAAAGCGTCTACAATAGGCCCAAAAAAAGGACGAAAGGCATAGGGACGAATTGATAACTTGAATCTGAATCTGCAATTTGTTTTTAGAAGTAGTGCAGGTCAATGTTTCATGAATTAGTTCCGATGATGGCGATCAATATTCAATCACACGTGAAGAAATCCATGGTAATAACAGAATACTCTTTCAAGCGGCAAATAACGAACAAGAAAACAGTACTTATCCAGACACGATTACATTATTCTATCCCAAGGTACAACACAAATACAGTCAAAAGCACTATCATAAAATTTTTTATTTGTAAATATCTTACACAAAGCATGTTCCTGAAGCACTACTTGAAGAAAACATGAGGAGAGCAGGGTAATTTGCTGTATTATAGTTCATTATAGCACAGTGGTACCACATAACTTCTCATATAGATATATCCTTGAAAATTGAAAAAAGTCCTGGAAAAATCCTGGAAAAACCCTGGAATTTCATATCTGGAAAAGAGTGGGAACCCTGTGTACATATGACATGTAGGATTTAAAGTTTTCAAGATGGCTGATCCATAAACAATTACATTACTATTTTTTAGCGGAACGAATTTGAAAAGTGCATATATTTCGTCATTTATTTGTATGTTTTCAAACTAGTGTGTACACGTTGGGAGAATTTCATAAGAGTAGGAATAACAGTACTGTATTTGAAGAGTTGTCGGTGTCAATTGTGGATTTGACGGTCGCAAATATTCTTTTTACTGGCTCCGTTTCGCATCGCCAGTAAAACTGCATTTGCGACCATCAGATCCACAATTGACACCTTCAACTCTTCAAATACAGTACTGTTATTCCTTAAATTCACACTAATTAAAGATGATTTTACTTTATCTCATATTAAACCACTATTCTTAGTCTCTATTTTAAAATAAATTGATGCCAGGCATGCTTTT
This sequence comes from Gigantidas platifrons, assembly GCA_002080005.1. NCBI lineage: Eukaryota > Metazoa > Mollusca > Bivalvia > Mytilida > Modiolidae > Gigantidas > Gigantidas platifrons. The sequence continues at coordinate 18,180 of MJUT01030712.1, forward strand.
AAAGTGGAACCTGTCTAATCCGTCACTCCAAGGGACAAGGGAAATATACCGGATTGCACAGGATGTCGGAATAAAATGTACTCAGGTTTTATTTTAGTTGACAGAAATAATTTAGGACCATAAATTTTTGTCGGATGTCGGAAAACTCGGGTGTCGGATTGCACAAGTTCCACTTGTCGCTCATGTATATATGGGTTTACATGTGCTTTTCCATCATGCCTGGTATTTGACATACATGTATTAAGTTCAATTGTGCTTCATTTTTGCCAGAATTCGAGGCACAGGTAAATAGTCAATTTGGAGGTTCATTATAGATTTTAATTAATGTTTTTTTTATGTGAATTTAGAAATCATTAATAGAATAACAGCAATAAAATCTTTGAAAAATTTTGTACAAAAGTTTTACTTCCATTTTGAGTGATTATAATATCAGAAATCAAAGATTGTCCACCATTTTAGGGGAATTGTTAATATTATTTTCAAAAGCTACAGAAAGTTGACATAATTGTTCGTCAGCTCTGATTTTTCTCTATATATTTCATACAAGACCATGTTTTAAAACAAAATTATACACAAGCACAAAATATGTTTTGATTTTGGAGTTTTCAAGTTTTTACGATTTAAACAGCCTTGAATTCTTGGAATTGAAAAATATGATAATTACATGTACATGAAGATTACGAAGAAAAACTTAAAAATAATTCCCTTTGTAAGTGTAAATTTCAGAAAAATTCGTTAAGAAATGATCTCTGTATAATTAAGAAAAAAATTGTGATTTTATATGAAAGATATTAGGAGATGACAAACAATTATTTCTGCTTACTGTAAAAGCCAGCAGGATTAGGTTGCACAAACCTAAAATATAAATCAAAGTTTCAATTAAGGTGGTACCTTACACTTCAAGTAAAATTTGATCTGCTCGTTTAATTTTTTAATTTTTTTGGCAGTGTGTTTGAATATATCCACTGTAATAAATATCAAAATTTTAACAAATTCCAACCAACAGACTCAGAACTATAAATTCAATAGCCACATAGCAGCTTTTCTCTCTGTGGTTTTGATTACCGAGATGCTTGAAATCTGCATACAAACATCATATGATCAAAACGTTCAACTGATTTTAAAGAGTTATCTCCCTGTAGTGTTAGGTACCACCTTAAACCTTAAGTTCAAATTAAATTCATGTAAATTTAAAGTATATTTTCAAGTGTCAGTTAAGTTTTAATTGACACTTACTATTAATTGAGGGTTGAGTAACCCAGTCCAGATTGAACAGTAACTTACTTTAATTTAATTTGATCATTAAGAAACAGAACCATTTATAATAGTTTAAATGAGCCTCTATTAAGTTTACTGAATACAGTGGATTTATTTCTTAATTTTCTTCTTGGAATAAAACATTATTTTTGAGCATTTAAAATAAATGACTAGAAATCTCATTTCAAAATTAGGTTGGTTGGTTTATGGTGTTTAATGCCACTTTCAACAATATTTCAGTTATATCATGGCAGTCAGTTTTATTGGTGGGGGAAACCGAAGTACCCAGAGAAAACCACCGACCTGCAGCAAGTCACTGACAAACTTTATCACATAATGTTGTATCGCCTGAGTGGGATTCGAGCTCACAACATTAGTGGTGATAGGTACTGATTGCATATAGGTAGTTGTACATTGTTTGTATATAGAAATACATGTTGTATAAATATATAGTCAAACCAGTATATTAATTAGGGCCCACCACTTTGTGGCGAACACCCTATTTTTACGNAGGTTATACAGGACAAGGCAATGCTTGTCTAAAAATAGGAATACAAATTTTCGGGTAGGCACTAAAAACTAGAGTCAGTAGTGTTAACAGAACATTGTTTGGCCTTATCATCACTTTCAGCAATATTACGGCTACAGTAAAACTTGCTTATAACGAATTTCTGGGGGCAGCCAAATTTATTTCGTTATAACCGTAATTCGCTATATTGATATAGCGAACTTCGTTATAACATATAACGAATTCATTATATAATCATATGCAAATCAAGTCATTTTATTTCAATCAATTGCAAACATATATACATGGACTATGCACAATGATTAATCACTTATCTTTAGCAAAGAAATCTTGAATGGTAGACTGTTTTTGTTTTTTGGTAAATATATTTTCGATCTTTGTCAAGTATTTAAAAAAAATGTCATCAACATTGTCATATGTTTCTAACGTATGGTGTCAAGTGCAAGTAAACCATCTGCATTGGTCGGAACGTCATTTAGTACAGGATCGTCATACCTTTCTGAATTTTTACCATCCGTGTCCTTATTTAATAGAGAGTTTACAATATCATCATCAGACCCTGTTTCAGTTACAACCAGCAACAACTTCCTCCAATGTGACCCTGATTTCACCTAGTGTATTACGATTGTTTACGAGGCACTTTAAGGGTAGCTCGTCATCGTCACTACCAGACTCACTATCATCGATATTTGTCAGTTCGTTTTTATAATGCCAGCCTTTTGTAAATTGTTTGTATTGGGTAATAAAGGTGTTTTTTTTTTATCAAACATAATTGTAAAAACAAGTGTATTTTGGTTTTCCAATTTTAGGCCCCTAGCATAACTGATGAGAGATTATTTCTCGAAATGCGCATCTTGTGCACCAGACTATCATAAGGTTTTATTATTAAGACATTAATTAGTGTTGGGTAGATCTTAGGGGGGAGGGGGTTGGGGGCGACAGTTTGTCTGTAATTAGTGTTAAATTGATTAATGAATGTCCTATTATTTATTTACGACTTGTGAAAATGCAAACAATATTAAATTTACTCGGAGAAGCCATGACTTTTAAATAACTTATAAATTCTTAAAATGTGATCACTAATTAAGAGAATAAACAGTAATCACCTTTATTATTTGATTTTTATTTGTCAACAAAGTACGACAGGTAATATTTAAGCCAATGGCAAATGCAAATCAATATATTAATAGTAACAAAACGTTTAGATTTTAACTTCGTACTATCCGTGGAAAAAATATATAGATTTGACTTCCGAGGGACAAAAAAAAAAAAGTTTGTTGTAACCGTTAATTCGTACTAACCGAATTCGCTATAAACACACATTTTAATATAGATTTGTTAAGCAGTTGGTCGGGGAATAGAAATTAGTTCGTTGTAACCGTA
>MJUT01030712.1:21456-32275 GCA_002080005.1 Gigantidas platifrons
TGAAACCCCTCGTTATTCTTGTCTGGAAACCGTAACATTTGAGGTGGCTATTGAGGCGTGTACCCACGTCAGTGTTGTTGGCATTTGTGCAGAAGCCAACAATCGTAACCACTCTCCCATTCAAGTCCAGTAAAATAAGTGGAATGTCTCAAAATTGATTAAAGAATTGCTAAATACTTTATGATCATTGATAGATAGCTTTAGCAGCAAGGCAGAGTGTCTACTACTTTAAATGCATATTAAAGTCATATGGCGTGGTCTTTTTATGTGTGTTCAATAAATTGAGGTTAGAGTTCATATCTTGTTATGTTGATGTTGATGGAATTACTGTTTAATTAAGATGTCTAATGTGAATCTTAAGTGTTTATCATTATAACTTTAATACTTTTTTGTTCACAGATGGAGCTAAGAAAAATACCATTGTGTCAGCCTGGTCAGTTGCAGTTCAGCTAAGAATTTGTGTGAAGACAAAAGATGGAAGAGAGAAAACTGAAAAAATATCAATTGAAAAAATGAACATTCCTGCATTACAGTTTTTGATCCAAGAAAGCTCAAGTTTGAAAGAAAAAATCCGTACATCTGTTGATCGTTCATTTACTCTTGAACCTCCCAAAGTGAAGACAGACTGTATAGGTTTAAAATTTTGTTTGAAAGCTGTGTCTAATGAAGAAGGGATTTCAATGATAGAGAAAACTGTTGTTTTTCTTACCAAATTAATGAATAGTATACACATTGTAGATATTTCCCCAAATAAACAAGATTTCAACTCTTTACTTACTACAGTAGAACATGAAATATTACCAGAATGGTCCAAAGAAGTTCATATCTACAATCAAAATGATGAAAAGTTGATCATTGTTGGACATAAGCTACAGGTAGAAGGAGTCCATGCTAAGTTAATGGCAATGTTCCAGTCAAGAACCCAAAGTCCTGATTTAGTTGAGAAGACGACAGTTAAACGTTATCCACTTGATGCTTTTGATATTATGTTGTTTGAAAAGCTAGGGGTGAAAGAGAGATTACAAGTGAATCAACCTGAAGTTAAGATAAGGGTAAATCAAAATGAATTGGAGATCAGTGGTCCACCAAAGTTAGTTTCTTCTTGTGTCCAAAAGATACAGAAATGGCAGTCCATGAAAACAAGTGTTGAAAAGCATTTAGAAAAACAATATTTGGATCTTTTATCTATTTCTGAAACCAGAGCTCATGTGAAAGATTTTATCCATAAACAAGGTATTTGTTGTGTCTATAAAGTTGATATAGAGATAAACAAATTGAAAGTGTTTGCAAATTCCAAAAAAGCAGCAGGTGTGGCTGTTGATATAATTTTAGAATGTATTGAGAGCAATGATTTTAAAACTCGTTTTGTTGCTCCTGACAGCAATGACCAGTATAAAGATAAGACAAGTGTTAAAGCAATGAAAGGAGAAAATGAAGAACGTGGTCTGAAAGATATGAACAATGTAGAAGTTCAGAATTTTGGATCAAAATCTATGTCCACCAGAGGAGAGGCGTGTTATGTATTAAAAAGAGATTTTGATTTTTTGTTGAGGGACAAAATGTTTAGAAAACTATTTGAGGAAAAATGCCCTTATGCCTGCATTGAAGAAACTGACGGTAAGTTGTACATTTTGTTTAAAGATGCACCAGCAGCTAGAGATGGACATCAAAAACTAGTTGACAAGTTCTACAATAACATTCCATCAAAAACAGAGTCCATTGAACATGAGATTCATAACCTACTTTTAACAAAGCAAAGAGTTCAGGAGTTTGTAAACCAACAATTACAAAAAAGTAATCTACATTGCTATTGGGAGTTAATGTCTGAAGAAAGCTCTGTTAGGCTGCAAGTAAAGGGAAGTAGTAAGGACATAGTCAAAAGGGGATTACACGTGATAAATAAATCAAGTCAGATTAGGAGAATTCATGTCATGGTTACACCTGAAATACAAAAAAGAGTCAAACAGGTTGAAGATGACTTTTATGAAAGGGGGATAATTTATGGAAATGAACTGAAATCTGAAAGTTTAGATGTTGTGGCTTCTTCAAATGTTTTTGATGAATTTTACAAACAAGTTGATTTAGCTAGTATACCTTATTCATGTGATTTCACAATTAGATGGGAGAATGTGGAATATTTGAAAGAGTACATGAGAAACGAAATAAAAGATTTAGAAACAAAGTTTGATGTGAACATTTTACTACATAATTATAAGCGAGTTGTTGTACAAGAAAGATCGTTTAACAGGGAATATGTAGAAGAGTGTGTCCAGGAATTGAAGAAAATTTGTAATTACCAACTTTCCACAGATTGCATCCTATTTCAAACACAAGAATCCACTTCAAAATTGAGAAGTATTGATGGGAAACGATATCTAAAACAGATAGAAAGTGATCATAGTTGTTTATTGTACAGTAAAATTGCTGAGCCACAACAAGTTTGTACCTTAAGCATTTTAGACTATGATTTCCATGTTGTTATTGTTCATGGTAGAACATTAGATCTTCCTGTTGATGTTGGCGTGTGTCCAGTCACAGAATGTCTTTTTCCATTTGGATATTCTGCTGAAGTACTGAAAGGTATATATGTATATATATATAGACATACAGTGAAACCTGTTTAAGCCGAACCTTCCTAAGGTGGGACCAGCTTTTGTGTTTGGAATAGACAGGTCTGAGACTTGCCCAAGATTTCCTACATTTGGATTTGATATATACAATGTATTAGGTTTAGACAAGATTCTGTTTTATTAAGGGTTTGGTTTGGACAGGTTTCACTATATTTGGAAAAAATATTTAATATGTTTCTGTTCTTTACAATAAAAGTAGTTAATTTAGTCCTATGATGAACATTAATGTATACTGAATGACAAAAGCATACCTCCCCCTACAAAAAAAAACAGTCAAATTGAAAAGAACCAAATGAATGATAAGACAGGAGGGAATATAATACATGGTTGAAGCTGAGAACAACAAGTAGAGGGGGTAACTGTTAACCAGATGGGCAATGCATTACTTTTGACCAACTGTGATAATGTCATTACTTTGCGTCCGTCATCGTCTTTGGCATCCTGGGTAGTGCATTAACATCTTCTACTTTGTTAAAAATGACAATCTAATATTTAAAATTACAATCCAATATTTAAAATGACAATCCAATATTTAAAATTACAATCCAATATTCAAAATGACAATCTAATACTGTAAATTCAGAAATTAATGCGATGTTTTTATTAATGCTAAAAATGCGACTGGTCGGCGATCGCATTAATAAAACTTCGCATTTTTAATGTTCAATCTGTTGACCAGTTTCTGTTTGATTTATCTCCCTTTTCTTACACAGGTAAGATCGACAGGTGCATGTTATAGATTACTGACACCCAGAAAGCGGCGAAGCGTGTACATGTTTATTGATTGTTTTGATTACAATTTCCTGTGTAAATATGTCTGGGGACAAAATAAAGTGTGTATTTAAACATCCGTGTTTCAAAATAATGACTTGTCAGTTTCATTCGATGTTTTTTCGTCGTAAGGGTAGATCAAAAATATTTTAGTTTCTCATCGATCTAATTATATAAAAACTGTGTTGATAAATGCCTGATTTTTATTTTATTTTATTATTAAAGAGGCTAGATGCAGATGAGAAACTACAATATTTTCAACTACCTTACATTCCTTGTCGTATGGTATCATGTAATAAAACAAAGTTATGTTTAAAATATTTTTATTAGCATAATTGGCAATTTTGGCACGGACCTCAGGTGTGTAGTGGTTATTGGCGGCTTTTCTTTTAACCCCCCGTTTGGTGGTCATGGTTGTTTTGTCGGTGGCAAGGGCGTTGACGATCTCGGTATTAGCAGCTTTCATTTTATCAGCAGCTTCTTTGCTTGTAGCTTTAGCAGGGTCTGGTAGACGTAAGACAATATCATCTGGCGTGCGTTTCTTAGTGAAAAACTTCCACACAGACATGTTGAAACGTTAATGATTGCTCCCCCCAAAATTCATCTATTTATGGCATTCTTTTAATTTCTAATTACCGTATTGTTAATTGAGCAATATTTTATTTTAAAATAACACTTTGAAAAAAAGCCGACTAAGATTTGTTTGTAAAACTGAGCTTGTGCCGATAAAAGATTCATACAAGCCATAATTCTTTTAAACTGCCGGTTTTGTTTACTTATTTATTTTGTACACTTCAATTGATCTTTCTTTGAAATTTCATTAACCTTTATATCACCCAAGCCAAGCCCCAAGCCTTCGGATGTTCAATTACTGTCGACTCGGCACGTGACTAAAGTTCACCTGTTACAAACGTTTCTAGATCCCCACAAGCACGCTTTGATCGATAATACATTTACAACATGTGGAAAGCTTTCTAGATTCTCAATCACGTGAAAAATTTGTGTACAAAGGAAAATGTGTATTCACTTTAATTAAAGGTAAACATGACAGTGGCTTACAAGGGGATTAACGACATACAAATACGAAAACGAACGTTTAGATAAAAATTTACATCGATTTTTTTTTCTTCTTTTTATCTTGGCACGTCGCAATAATTAAACCTCGCATTTTTGTCGGCGGTTGAGGAATCGCAATAATAAATGCACACATTAATTTCTGAATTTACAGTATTTAAAATGACAATCCAATATTCAAAATGACAATCCAGTATTTAAAATGACAATCCAATTTTCAAAATGACAATCCAATATTCAAAATTACAATCTAATATTCAAAATGACATTCCAATATTCAAAATTACAATCCAATATTCAAAGTGACGTTCAAATATTAAAAATCACAATCCAATATTCAAAATGACAATCCAATACTCAAAATTACAATCCAATATTCAAAATGACAATCCAATATTTAAAATGACCGTTGTAGTAAATACAGCACAGGCGCTCGGGTAGACTCTGTGATTTTCGTTATTTCATTAAAACTAAATATTTTTCCTTTTAGTGCCTCTATTATAACCTTCTCTATGCAGAATCACCTAATTTTGACGTATTTTACACATTTTGATACAACCCATTTTTTTTTCTACAAATACATAATAGAGGCACTAAAAGGAAAAATATTTAGTTTTAATGAAATAACGAAAATCACAGTCTACCCGAGCGCCTGTGAAATGCAGTAGTCAAGAAAATAACAAGCTATTAACATTCGCAACTTTTACAGAAACATAAATATTGTGAAAGTTTATATCCGTGAATGGTTCAGTTAAATGGTTTATTGGTTTATGGAGTTTAATGCCACTTTTAAAAATATTTCAGTAATATCATGCCGGTCAGTTTTATTGGTGGAGGGAACTGGAGTTCCCAGAGAAAACCACTGACCTTACATAAGTCACTGACAAAATTTATCACATAATGTTGTATCGTCTAAGTGGGATTAGGAACAAAATATCTGAAGTAAATAGAAATGATATACAGTCCAGCATGTTATTTGGTTTTATTAATGAGGCATAGCTGTCACTGTTGACAGTATGATTTGTTTTTATATACAAATGTTATAATGACGAAAAAAATGTTTCAGTATTAAAATTTTGGTATCATTTAGTTTAAATCAAAGAAAAATTGGTCTTTTTAGACAGGTGATCTCTTAAAAGAGGTTCAATTCATATTAAATTGTCTATGACAAGACAAGACAAAAGTGACCTTTTAATACAAGGGACTGCTTAATATAGGTGACCTCATGGGCAGGTTTGTCTATATTAAATTGCTTCTGATACATTTTTGGACAGAAAGTGAAGATTTGTCAAATACTGTAAGAAGTAATGCAATGTCATGGTCTGCTGAGAAGAAATTGAAAATAGGAGATGTGAAACCTTATGTGCCTGGATCCAGCTTTCCATGTCAGGCAATTTTATTGAGTGTAATGTTTATTCAGCATCAGCCGGTAAATTTAGACGACATTCAGACAGCCATCATGAAGGCCCTTGATTACTGTGAAAAGGAGAAGGTACAAAGTGTTGCCATTCCTGTTCAAGTACATGAAACTAGGGATGTCGAGTCACAGACTATTGCTGTCATTAAAGCACTAGAAAAAGTTTTCTTAAAATCCAGAAAATCTTCTATACAGGAAATTTATGTGTGTGTTGTTGACAAGGATGAATTGGATGATGTAGTTAAGTTGTTTACAAGACACTTTGCCAAATCATTCGACAAATGGGACTGGAGACCAATATATCCTCAAGATGATAATTCCAGAAAAGGTTAGAATTTTTTACTATAATGCATAAATGTGAAGATGAACTAAGGCCAAAAAAAAAAATTCTGTGTTACCGGCAACGGGTCAAAAAAAAATAGGGTAGGTAGGTAGGTGGTTTTTTTTTTTATTAATATAGAGTAGTTGATATGTTCCTTCTGTATATTGCCACATGTTTAGAACCTCCATGTTCTGTGCATGCTTCAGAGGTGATATGACTATTAATTGACCAAGAGTCTGAGGTGGCCTCATAAAAAGCACAACAACTTGGTTTGATTTCAAAATCTGTTGACTGTCTTTTAAAGTATGAGTATCAAGTTTAAATATTGTTGTTACCAGCAGTCTGATACATGTTTCTGTACATAGTATTATGTCTTTGATTTTAATAATACTTCAAACCTCAAAAATGGATTTGATGTTGGACCAACTGTTGATATAATATAAATAAACCAAATAAAGAATACTTTAAAAAGTACAGAGCACTTTGTAAATGGCAATTCAACACTTTTCAAAACTCTTGTGACAAAGATAAATATTGCATCTTGAAACCCAAAACAAAATTGGGCCAACTTATGCTCTGACATTTATATGTACACTTTAATATTAATAATACATGTAGCAAGTACTGATTTAAATAATCCTTTTGAAAAATATATACTGGGCAGACATTTTTTGGGATATAAAGGTGGACAGACACAGATAGAGAATAGTTGTATAAATACAATGTACAAGTATAATATAAGACACATTGAAACAAAACAATTCAACTGTTTGCTTGTGAATTGTCTGGTTTTCATGGTTTGGGGTGAGTACAATGTCAGGTTGGAATTTAATATAAAGAATTCAAGAGAAAGAATGTGCATTAGTATCTGGGAAGGGGGCAGTCTTTCTTCTTTTTTTTTTTATATTAAATTAAAATTCCATCTGAAACTAAAATTTTGAATTATTGTAACTTAGGGGAAACCATTCGATTCTTTGGGGATGGCTATGAAAACTTGGTACTGGGTATATGAATTATTTTAAAAAAAAATTGCAGCTGTGGTTGGCCAGTTTCCCTTATGCTAGCAGAAACGTGCCACAACTATGATAATTTTATATTTTGTAACCTACTTTGAGGTTTTTTCTTAAAGGAAAACTCCATGGTCTTAACAAGTTAGCTTGAATATTTAAATGACATTAACTAAAAGACATTTGTGTTAATGAATGTTAAAAATAATATACGGTAAGGTAGAATTTGGTGATTGAAGTTGCCTGTTGCACCAAACAATGGGGGTTGCCATTTTTCAACACTCTACAATGTGAGAAGATAAGGGACATAGTCCATTCTCGAATTATACCTAAAATTAAAGCTCTTCCGAAAGAGCTGTGACGTATTAGTGCCGGTATCGTATATTATATCAGTATTGATCAGTTGCAATTTTATCATTAAAAATTATGTAAATCGTAAAATAACGTCGTATATTTATCTTTTGATATTTACAAAATCATTATGACTTCATGTTAAGCATTTTATTGCACTAACAAAATTAAAAGGGAATATGTGAGAAGAATTTTTTTGTGTAATTACCCTTGTCAACACATCGATCAGTGACCTCGAAAAACACGGGAAAGTACGACAGCATTGGGGACAAAAAAGAAAAAAAAACATGTGTACGCATAAAATGAGTTAAAACTGACAGTTATTTAAACTATACGGCCAATCACGTAAAACATGAAATTCCCTAAGATGAAATTATATGTAGACCCTCCCCCCTCCCGATACAAATAAACTCATTGTTTTATGAAAATGTAACATTGGATGGGAATATTAAGAAAAAAAATTAGAACGATATACGATTATAAACATTGTATAGCAGTTGATCTTATATTCAAACATAACCAAACTGACACGATGTTGGGAAGAGTCAGATACATGTTATTTATTCAACTAACATGATCAGATTCTGTGACGTCACATGAATAGGTGTCATGGCCGCTTACACTACGACAGGAAATTCCAAATGTTCACATTTTTAATTGGGTATATTAATGTTAATGAAGGTGCTTTTTTTTAAAATAATAAGTTATTTATGAATAAAAAGTTATAATGAATTGAATTAAAACAACTTTTCAACTGACTGGAGTATTCCTTTAACATATTTTCTTCCACCAGCCATCAAAACTTCAAAAGCATTTACTGCTTTCTTTGTTCCAGTTACAGCCACTGTATCTAGCATTTGCACAAATGCAGTTACCTCTTTTTCATGAGAAAAGAAGCTGATATACTTTGTTCCAAATTTTTTTTTTTTTAATTACTCCACCACTGCAGCACTGTCTCCTATCCACTCCGACTCCGAATGTTTGGAATCAACTTCCGGTGAAGTAAATTTTATCAAACAACAAGTTCACAGGTAGGAAATCTGCTTATTTTAACACAATAAGTACTTTTTTTGAATAAATGCACAATAGGTAGATGATCAGCACATATTTTTTGTTGTTTTAAACCTTTCTTCAGGCCACAAAAGTCTATGATTAATATTTAAATCCCTTTTCTAGATCCAGTGCAGCACGTTTTAGTGTGTTTGTTCATGAAAAAGGTGAAAAGTTTGCACCAGTAGATCAGTATGTTTTGAGAAATTGGTATGCAATCTACAAAAAAATATCTGTCTGATCGATAGGTCGTCCGAAATGCTAACAAATTTGAACGATCATATCTATTTTATCAGATTGCTGTGCACTGCCGTCGAGCAGAGTGTACGGGTTTGGAAGTACGACTTTTTTCACGGGTGTACGGTTCGGGACGATTTGACACCAGCCGAAAAAATGAAGTAGCCATCAAAACTCTCTGTAAAGAATAGTATAGAATGTGTCTTCCTAAGTCCATAGCCCTATTAATCATGCCTACAAGTTTGTAGCATTGGATAAAAATGGAGAAAAGATCACTACTGTTTCATCAAATGGAATCATGATCTGAACTGTTAACACAAATTCGATAGACTTGGTCCAGGGATAAAGATAAGGCCGAGAAAACAAACAAACACTATAAAGATTTAAAGAACAAGAAATAACAAAAATAACACACAGAGAAAAATAATAACAAACATAAACTTGACCCCCACCAAAAACGGGCAGCACGGACCATATGTGCACCGGTAAGGTAAGCGCCAGGCTCAGCTTTTCTAGCAACAACTGCAGAGTTGCTCATGTAATGTCATCTCCAGCGGTACACGAGAAAAAAGAATAATGAAACTAAATATTTAACCTTGTGGTTCCATAGTTGCGCTTCCGGGCATTTCTTATCTCTTAAGCGATTCAGTGCTTATAGGTGACAGGTGGTTTAAGTCAGAAAACATATCCCAGCACCGAAACACTAGAGGGATTAGGGATTAATATTCACGGGCCTGAGAAATGTCCCAAGATTCTTCAAAAAGTCAAATAAAGATGGTTTTAAGAAAATAAAAACCGTACACTTTCCTAGTGTCAAATCGTTCCGAACCGTACACCCGTGAAAAAAGTCGTACTTCCAAACCCGTACACTCTGCTCGACGGCAGTGCATAGCAATCTGATAAAATAGATATGATCGTTCAAATTTGTTAGCTTTTCGGACGACCTATCGATCAGACAGACATTTTATTGTAGATTGCATACCAATTTCTCAAAACATACTGATCTACTGGTGCAAAATTTTCACCTTTTTCATGAACAAACACACGAAAACGTGCTGCACTGGATCTAGAAAAGGGATTTAAATATTAATCATAGACTTTTGTGGCCTGAAGAAAGGTTTAAAACAACGAAAAATATGTGCTGATCATCTACCTATTGTGCATTTATTCAAAAAAAGTACTTATTGTGTTAAAATAAGCAGATTTCCTACCTGTGTACTCGTTGTTTGATAACATTTACGTCATCGGAAGTTGAATCCAAACATTCGGAGTCGGAGTGGATAGGAGACAGTGTGCAGACACTACTTTGAAGTTTTTACCGCATACACTAAATTTGGAGTCCGGTCCGGATTTGCCGCGATTTTTTTTTTTTTTTTTTCGGGTCGGTGCCGTAAAAATAGGGTTGGTTGGGTTACCGGAAACACAGAATTTTTTTTTTAGGCCTAATACAGCATCCCTTGAAAAAACTTAAAATCTCAAAATAGGCTTGTTTGCATTCTGTTGTTTTGTTAATTTTTGGATTTTACAACAATGTTACCTGTGTCTCTGGATTATCCATTCTTGATTGCACCTTCAGTTATACAGATGCTGAGAGTTATCTGAATGAAATTCTGATTGAGTTTCAAAGAAAATACCTGTGAGAGTTTATAAACCTTGAAATAATTCAAAAACAAGAAAATGATCAATATGTTAAATCTGTCCAAATCTGAAATTGATGACCGTTATGTTCTTTTTCCTGTTTTAGCATAATCTGACTTTCCAGTATATACCCGGGTAAGTCGGTAGTTTTCACTGACTTCCTAAAGTAAGATGTCATTTCTGACTTTCCCCAGTCAAAAAGGTCATATTTAGATTTCTTTTGAATAACTGTTATCCCCAAGGTTAAATTAAGCCAGTGTGTATCCAACTGATGACTTTATTAAGAATTTTTTTTTATTAAGGATTAACTAAGAGATAATCC
>MJUT01030712.1:39393-50385 GCA_002080005.1 Gigantidas platifrons
TTTGCATGTGGCTTGTAAGTATGTTATACATTAAGACTGCAAGGCTGCTTTCTATAAATATATAAAACTAAATATTATGCAAGTGCGGGGGGGGGATACATCGCACATTCATGCGCTAGGCGTTTTTTTTTTCTTGTGGCCATTGTGTTGTATGTTCTTCTTCGATATATGGATTATGATTGCCCCTTTGGTATCTTCAAACTCTTCTTATCATTTTGATAAACAGATTCAAGTTTGCACAAATGAAGACCTCATAGTCTATGGGGTCTGAGTGAGTCTAATTGAATCCAAAGTTAAACATAGGCTACAAAGAAAAGAATTAACTTTTAAAAAATAACTTATCTTAAAAAACAAATGCAAAAGTATTTGAAGGCTGAGATCCTAAGGAATCTATGTCTCGTCAAAAGCAGACAGTTCATTTCTACACCCCGTTTAATCCTAAACAAGACTTCATACACAGAAGGTTTGGTTTATGGTGTTTAATGCCTCTTTCAACAATATTTCAGTTATATCGTAGCGGTCAGTTTCATTGGCGGAGAAAACCACAGATTGCCACGATATAACTGAACTATTGTTGAAAGTGGTGTTTAACAGCATAACCTCCTTACAAATTGAGTTATATTTGTTATTTGATCTCTTTGTAGCTTTTTTTTTTCTGAAATAACAAGCTTGAGTAATTTTGCTCCTATCAAAATCATCAATGAAAGTTAATAACTAGATTACATTTTTTAGTATATTTGATGTCCTTTTGCATTCCTTTCATTTGCATATTTTAGGTTGACATCATTGTAAATACAACTGGGACAAAATTGAATTTGAAGGAGGGAGTGGTTTCACAATCCATTTTACAAAAGGCAGGTTCGGAAATACAGGCAGCTTGTAACAAGAAAGCCCCAATAAATGTTGGGTCAGTAGTTGTCACTCTTTCAGGAAATCTACAACATTTGACTGGTTGCCAGTATATTTGTCATGGTGTTTTACCTGGATGGTATCACAGAACTGGATTATCGTTAAAGGTATCATGATCATATCAATACAAGGCACAATAATATCTGGACCCGGTTGTTCAAAACAGTGGATAAAGTTATCCTCTGGATAAATCATCTATCCAGTGCACAACTACTTGTTCACTGGATAAATTTGATTGCTCAAAAGTTGTCCAAATGCATTTCTATCTTGGTAAGGATAAAGTTTTAACAACAGATTAAATATGTTTTTTTGTTTGTTTGTTTGATTGTGTTTAACACCACTTTCAACAATATTTCAGTTATATCGTGTCGTTCAGTTTTATTGGTGGAGGAAACCTGAGGACAGGGAGAAAACTACCGACCTGTTGCATGTCACTGTCAAGCTTTATCACATAATGTTGTACACCACTCCCTGATCGAGATTTGAACTCACAATATCGGTGGTGATAGGCATTGATTGCATATGTAGAACCCAACTACCACGGCCACAACGGCCCCCAGATTAAATATGGTCCCCTGATTTAATTTCTGATGTACAACAGACATATAACCATGCATTTGTCAGCAATTTCAAGAGAACCATACTAGACAGAATCAGAATTTCAAAAATAGCACTGATAAATATCCTGTATAATATTGTGAAATAAAGAAAATTTTAGTTTACTTACAACCCTCATGTGTAAATGAATAAACCTGTAATTGAATAAATAAATTCTCAAAGAGTAGACCATAGTGGGTCTACAAACTGTCAAAAAATCATGGACTCGACTTAAGTATATATACGTGTATTTTTGTGTAGAATTTAACATTCATGTATTTTAGGTATTAAAATTAGTGATGTGGCAGTGCATGCAAGTAGCAGATAAGGAAAATTGTTCATCAATTGCATTCCCTGCATTTGGAACTGGTAAACTTAAATATCCACCATACGAGGTAGCAAAGGTGATGTTTGAAACAGTAGATATGTATGGAAAACTTACACCATCAACACAAATAACAGATGTCAGAATTCTTGTATACTTTGAAGATGAAAGAAATAGGGAGGTAATATTTTCACTTTATTTTGCAGATAATTGGATGTTGTGTAATTTTTTTTTATAATTTGGTCTATTTTTATTATGTATGAGAGAGATCATGTACTACAAAATAAGCAATATTTGAAGTCATTGATGGAATCAAAGGCATATTTATCAAATGGATGAAAAAAAAAGATATTTTAATACACCAAAAACAATTTTATTTAATTATTGTTTTTATCTAATAGTCCTGTTTTAAATTTTTTTTTAGCATTTAAATTTTAAGTCTTTGTTGTTGTTTTTTTTGCATTCCGTATCAAATTTCCTGTCTGCATTTTTCAAACAGATTTGACTTAACTCTAATGGTTTGTGAGATAAATGGAATCAAAGGGGGCCGAAAAGAGACCAACATATTACTTCAACTTCGTATCTGTAATTTGTAAAACAGAATAAATTAATTTTAGAGTCACATGTCATTTTATACATGTTTTGATTGGTTTAAAAAGTTGAGGTTATTTGCATATGTAATGAATCTGAAAATAGACGTCGTTCTCAAGGCGTCGCGTGCTGTTGTCATCAGGTGATTTTCTTTAAATGAGGCACCTTTGGGGTTATTTAAATTTATTTCCGATTATTTGCCTTATTTTGAAAAAATAAATATATTTTTCAATATAATAACAAAAAAAGTTTGAATTAATTTATAAGGATTGATCGAAATTATTTGTTCAGTTCATTCGAAATAACTTCAATCAGGTTGTAAACACCCTTGCTTAACCCGCTACATGGGTTATGCGGTGTGTACAACCTGATTGAGGTTATTTCCTCGTGAACTGAACAAAAATTGCGATCAATCCTTAATTGTATTTCTATGGTCTAAAATTGTGCCGTGGAAATAGAATATTTTTAAGCAAAAGATTAATTAAGAAATTTTTGAGATTTTTTTTTTCAATGGCCAGATGTCATTGAAAATTCCAACATTTAAAGCAAAAAAAAAAATTAATCAGCCAAAGCATTATGAAGAGAATTTTAAATTGTTAACTATTAACTCTTAACAAATCATCTTGTTATTTTCCTATTCGGTAGTTTATGTTGCATCAATTTTCAGAGAAACTCATCTGTGGTGAAAATAAGAAATGGTTAGCATGTTCGCCTTGAGTGTGTTAGATCGTGTGTTCGAATCCTGGTTGGGTCAAACCCAAAACTATAGAATTGGTTTCTGTTGCTTCTCCACTAAGCACATAGCATTAAGAAGAATGAGCAAAGACTGGTTTACTCGTGTTCAGGATAATATATCAGATAGGAGCGATATGTCTACACACAGACTATTGTTTCAGTGAGCTATCACTATAAGAATCCAACTGAGCATGTTGGTAGAGTACAAAGTGGACATAATTGAAAAAGTGGACATAGTTGAAAAATTGCTCAATTGCTGTTAAATGACAATCACTCACTCACTTTATTTTCAGATCTTTCGTTCTGTAGAAAAGCAGAGACATATTAGAGGACCATATTCAAAAGGTATTTATAAATTTAATTTATATTAAGGTCCAAAATGGCTGGTCAGAATTTAATAAAACTTGCTTAAAATGTTCCTTGTTAGGTGCTGAGCAACCGTTAACTACTAAGGTAGTAGTTACAGGTTCTTCAATATGACTGGTGAAAATTTCATTAATCTTTGTAGAAATGTACCTTGTGTTTTGTTTATTTAGTGGTCATATATCTGACACTAAATATGGCCACTATGTCCTCTGAATGGCAATTTTTTTTTTGATGAAATGTATTTATGTTCAAGCGATCTGATTAACATTTTATGCAAATAATCTTACTATATAATCATAGAAAATTGTGACGTCGTGAATTTAAGTTTGTGTTTAAATCACAAATGCTTTTAAATAAAAGTTCGAAAATGTTTACATGGAAATATCAAAATAAACTCAAATTAATTCTGCTTTTAAAGATGAAAATTTGTAAAAAAAAAAAATCAGATAAGGAATGACTTCAGAAGAATGTTTTGAAAATAAATGGTTTTATATGAAATATACAGTGGAACCTGTCTAATCCGACACACCAAGGGACCAGTGAAATGTACAGGATGTCAGAATACTCAGGTTTTATTTTAATTAACAGAACTACTTTGGGACCATAAATTTTTGTCGGATGTCACAGGATGTCGGAAAACTCAGGTGTCGGATTAGACAGGTTCCACTGTATATGGAAATATCTTAGTGTGGAAATACTTTTGACCCCTGAATGTAGATGAAGAGTTTTTTTTTCCTGTTAATTAGAAATTATGCTAATTAGACATGTAATCTTAATAAATTTAATTTAACCTATGGAAATATAGATTAATGTTATTGTTATTAACAGTCAAGATAGGGGCTGTCGTGATCGTATGGTAGTTGGATTTACATCTACCTATGCAATCAGTGCCTATCACCACTAAAGTTGTGAGTTCAAACCCCGTTCATGGCGAGGTATACTCGATACAACATTAAAGCTTTTCAGTGACTTGTGACAGGTTGATGGTTTTCTCCGGGTACTCCTGTTTCCTCCACCAATAAAACTGACTGCCACGATATAACTGAAACATTGTTGAAAGTGGCATTAAACAGCATAAACCTAGCCCAAGCAATCAACATTTCCCAATGTTTCTTGTTTTATTAGATTTCAGATGAAGTGCAGTATGTTCAATTCTCTATAAAAGCATGAAGCAAAATTATTTCTTGATTATGTGTATTTCTATATATCAAAGGGTAATCACACTGGTGTTTAAGATTGCTACGGTTTCTACTCTACATCTTATTGTCATTTTTTATTACAGAAGGTGATTCAGAATCTGATGTAATGTTGCAGTGTTCGATTCCCTGTGGATCAGGAAATATAACAGTACAGGTTTTACCATTGAAACCCAATGTAGAACTAGAAGGACAATTCTTGGTCAAGTTTGACGACAAGAATGTTAAAAACCCTCATGGTGATTCTTTGAACATATATCATTTATTAACAACTATTATCTCACCTAGTTAATGTCCATCTACACATCATCCATTGAAACCATAGTGTAAAATTAAACTAATCTTAGTTTTGCTGGTCCTTGGATGGTCACATGATCAAGCTTAAGCTGCAGCTGCAAAACAATGAGTATTTTCAAAATTATGTCAGACAACATTGCCCTCCATTCCAAAATGTCTGCCGTTATTAATTACATTGACCATTACAGTTTTTATTTGAGTTCAAATTAAAACTGTTCCTGATTCACAATAAGTAGTTCGGTGTATATTACAATTATTTTTCTGTGCAAATATTTGTTTATCTGATTATTTATTGTCAGTGGCTTGCGGGTACTCCGGTTTCCTCCACCAATAAAACTTACCTCCACGATATAACTGAAATATTGTTGAAAATGGCATAATACACCATAACGCTAATCCTATGCTAAATAGGCTTTCCTGTTCAAATAATCACATTAAAATCTTCATCTGCGAAACCACTGAAGCAAATTAAAGCAAATTTTGCTCAGATGATCATTGGTTGGATCACTTTCAGAATAGTGTATGAATGCAAGATGGCTGGTGCTTCTAAAATAGAAATTTCTCTACGTAGCAATAATAGAATAATTTTAAGTCAAAATCAGCTACGATTTGAATTTGAGATTGTTTTACGTATCTTCTGACCTTTTCTATAAAATGAAGAAGTCAATTTGAAAACTAGATGAGCAATTACCGGTTCCTAGAAGCCTCTGGATTATATGTCATGTTAAGTTTGCTTCAGAAATGGTAAAAAAAAAGCGAAATATCATCATATGCATTCAGATGGGCAGTCCAACTGTACGTAATCTTTTGGATCAACTTGTTATTATGAAAAGAAAGTTTAAACAGTAGTGATGCTCAACAATTCCACCAATATCAACAAAACAATCATCTTTCATCTCAATTGAGCATAAAAAAAGACCACATGATATGGTGATGAAAATCCAGGTCATCCTGGTTGGAACAGACAGAAAACTGATGGGCTTAAACTGGTTAATTGGATCCCAACCCTCCCCTTTAAATAATGGAATCTAAAACAACAGTACAGATATAAAAAAAACAATAAACAAACGTGCACAGATTCGCTTCCAATCAAAAACATCACGCACTACTATAAAAAAAAATGAATGAAAACATAAACAAAATAGCAGGGTCATAGTCTCATCTTTGTGTATGAAAGTTTAAGGGAACTGTAACATTATGAACATTATCAGCTAACACAACTTCTCATTGCATACAGTTAATGTTTTATCATTCAGATGTTAGGTAGTATTGACCTCATATTATTGATGCCACATCGGTGGCATAATGGTTAGCATGATCACCTTGAGTGCGGTTGATCGTATGTTCGAGCCCCTGTCAGGTCAAACCAAAGGCTATAAAATTGGTATTTGTTGCTTCTCCGCTAAGAATACATCATTAAGGAGAAAGAGCAAAGACTGGTTGGCTCGGAATCAGAATAATGTGTCAGAGTGGAGCGACATGTCTACCCGTGGACTGTTGTTTCAGTGAGATAGCACTATAATAATCCAACTAAGCATGTTGGTCTAGTACAAAGAGGACCTCGTTATCATCTCAATGAAAATTAACTTGTTCTCGCAATGATATAGCTGGAAAATTGCTGAATTGGCATTAAACAACAATCACTCACTCACTCACTCATATTGATTTGTAGCAAAATTTAGAATATTCCAAATTAATTCGGATTTCATTATTTTTAGGTTGTGACTTTTGTGAAGACAAAGATGGTACTTTGATATTTAGCTATAAACCCTTATTTACATTTGATAGAGCTGTAGTAGATGGATTTATGAAGGCTAAAGAATTCAGAATAACAACAGTTACATTTGTAATGAGTAAGTTTTTTGCTCTCTCTCTTTCTCTCTCTCACAGTCAGGAATCTCAAGAGTCTATCGTAGAGCCTGTGAGATCTCTGACAATTTACCACACACGTGTACAAAGTTATATTCAGAACCCCGCTTATGCGAGGTATACTCGATACAACATTATGTGATAAAGTTTGTCAGTGACGCAGCAGGTCTGTGGTTTTCAATAAGACTGACTGCCACGATATAACCGAAATATTGTTGAAAGTGGCATTAAACACCATAACCCTAACTCTACATTACATTTTTACATTGAATACAAATAAATATATTATTATTTGTTTAATATTTAATATATTTGGGTTCAACAAACTGTGATGGAAACTTTGTAGTATATTTGTCATTCATATTTTTGATTTTTATATAACAGTAACACACAACTATTGTACAAGCTACCTAATAGCAACTCTCTTATAATGACACAACTGTTTTATTTATAAACCCACTTAGGCTGCGCCCTCATGAGTTAAAAATAAAACTGTGATGTATTTACCGAAAACCAACAGAATGCTTTGAGGTAGCTAAAACAAGTCCTAAGGTTAAGCGATAGGCAATGGTTCACTAAATCTTCTTTATCATGTAAACGATACAGATTCGTATAAGCCTCTAGTTTAAGGCATTAAATTGTTAACCATTTTCTTTGTTTTAATTCCAGGTAAATCAAAAGAAGCAACAAAGGAAATCCCTCTTGATGCAAAAATAAAGATTATTAGGGACACTATTTTGAAAGAAAAAGAGGCACCATATCTACAGCTAGTGAAGATATATGTTGAGGATAAAGCCCAGTACACTCAGATGTTAAACAATCCAAATAAGGAAGAAGAAAAAACTGGAATGTTAGGAAGTCTGATGAATTCTGTATCTGGTGGTATTTAAACCTTTTTATAACATTGAGAAATTGACTTTTTAACTTATGTACTGACCAAAATGGTCATGTGAGTGTCTTGTCGTCTGTCACTGTCGTCCTCGTCCATTAACTTTTAATATTGTTCTCTGAAACCGCTGAGCCAACTGGGAACAAACTTGGTAGAAATGTTCATTGGATGGTCTCCTAAAAAATTTTTTTTTATTGAAAGTACACAAAAGAAAAAAAGGCCAAAAGGTGTAAAAAAAAAGGTGTTTTCTGTTTTTGTATATGGAGCGTTTTTTTGTATAGTTTTTTTTCTCTATGTTCTTTATAAAATTCTCTCTATGTAGTTTCCCCGACAGATTGTTTATGGCTCTGACCATTTACTAGATATAAGTCAGTCAAAGTGGTGCCAACACCCAAAATTTTGATAGTTTTTAATTTTTTTTGATTCCTTATGAAATTTTCTACCTGTTTTTTAAAAGATATAGTGGTTTTCGATATAAAAGAAGTTAAAGGGTAACAAAGGGACCAACACCCAAAATGACAAATCTTTTTTATTTAAAGTCGGATTTGCATGTAGTTTTTTCCATTGAATTCCAGTTTGGAATATACCAGCAGATTTGTTGTAGCTGTTACAATTTCAAAGAAATGAGTGGGCCAAAAGGGACCAATGTCCAAATTTTTTAATTTTTAATTTTTATTTTAAATCTGATTTAGATAAGGTTTTTTCCTTTAGATTCCATATGAAATTTCAGGAATCCTTTTGATTCCTTATGAAATTTCCTGAATGTGTTTTTCAAGAAAAGTATGCCTATGCAATTCTTTCCACTCTGAAAGGTTCCCCACAAATTTGTTGTAGCTTTCACCTTTTTAGAGATATGAGAGGACCAAATGGGACCAATGGCCAAAAATCAAATGACCGCATGAAATAACTTAAGTTGTAGTTCACAGATCTTTTTGAATTTTGAACACAATGATCCTTGGCACTGAATAAAGGTTGGTATTGATATTGGGTAATTGTAACCCTACTCGTTATCATACAAGAGGCCCTAAGGTTCAAAAATTGATGTTTCTGATATTTGTATATGGAGAGCTTATTATGTCTCCCTTTCGAAGGGAGACATATTGTTTTAGTCTGATTTTTTCTTCTGCTTCTGCTTCTTCTCTGCGAAGCTTGTCCGGACCATAACTTTTTTGTCTTTCCAGATAGGTCAATTATATTTGGTATGTGGGTGCATGACCATAAGGCGATGTGTCGCATAACGTAATGACCTTCGTAGGACCTTGACCTTTGACCTCAAGGTCAAATAATTGTTTTTTAAATAGTATTTTCTTGTCCGGGCCATAACATTTTTGTCTTTCGAGATAGGTCAATGATATTTGGTATGTGGGTGCATGACCATAAGGCAGTGTGTCTTGTACCATAATGACCTTCGTGGGACCTTGACCTTTGACCTCAAGGTCAAATGATTGTTTTTTAAATAGTATTTTCTTGTCTGGGCCATACAATTTTGTCTTTCGAGATAGGTCAATGATATTTGGTATGTGGGTGCATGACCATAAGGCGGTGTGTTGCATACCGTAATGATCTTCGTTGGACCTTGACCTCAAGCTCAAATAATTGTTTATTAAATAGTATTTTCTTGTCTGGGCCATACAATTTTTGTCTTTCGAGATAGGTCAAGGATAGTTGGTATGTGGGTGCATGACCATAAGGTGGTGTGTCGCGTACTTTAATGACCTTTGACCTCAAGGTCAAATAATGATTTTTGAAATAGTATTTTCTTGTCCAATAATAACTACTTTGGTCCACTGCTTGCAAATATTTGCTTTCATGACAAATTTTTTCGATAACATTCAACTCATAATGTGTAACTTATTGTTGTACAGATGGCCGCATTAAGGGGAGACATAAGTTTTAGGTATCTAAAACAGTTCTTCCTAGTTTTTCATTTGATTTTGATGTTTTTTTTGTAATGAATTCCGTAGGAAAATCTCTTTCAGGAAACTATTACCGTTTTGGACCCAAAAGGTGGAAATTTCACATTTTTGACTTTAATTTTTCATCTGATTTTCCTGCAGTTGTTTGCATAATGATCATCTTAATGGGCCATAAAATTAATGGGATTTTATTTTAAAAAGGGGTCTAAATGGAGAGTTAAAGATTGACATAGAACCCTATTTGAAATGAATAAATTATTTTGCCTCAAAATCTAGACTTGATTGAACATGAGCTGAATAACCAGCGATACAGCCTCATTTTTTGTTAAATGATTGTAACAAAGGTTTCAGGTAGTATTCTAGCAAATTTTCTCAATCAGTTACAGTTCTTGAATTCAACTTAATTGTAGTAAAAGTGGGGTATAAGGAAGAATGTGTAGACTAGCCAAGGTCATATCATGCAGTGCACATCATAGCCCTTTATTCACTCTGAATTCCTTATGAGATTCCTTCCTGCATGTTTAAGACAGAATTTACTTAAGGATGACTTTATTGCTGGACAATATTCACTTTCAGTAAAACTGGTGCAGGAGGAAGACCTTGTTTTGTTCATTACCTATGCATATGATAGACTCAGATCAGCATCCACTCCTCAAATCGGCATCTGCTGATGTCATTATTTCAAATAACGATCTGATTTAAGGATATTCTCAATTCGGCGTCCTTTCCAAATTCTCATTGATTTGTTTTGTGAGAATGGATTTCTCAGAGCAATATTGCAGCGAAAGCAAAGTCTGAGACGTGATTTGAAGTCCATTTTGAGCTAAACATATCAACAATAGTATATTTATCAATGCTTTTACCAAGTGAGGTCAGTGACCTCAATATAATGTCACGTTAGAAATCAACGATATTATTTTAGTATCAAACTTGTCGCTTTATAACATATATTATCTTATGTAAAGAAAATCAAAGGAAAAATGTACAATTCATGGATTAAAATATTACACTGTTCTATTTAGTCTATAAAAACGACCTAAGCAATGATACCTTTTGTTTACTCCTAGGTTTTTTCAAGAAAAAGACACCAACCATATGGAAAACTATGCACTCATCAAAACAGGAAGAACCTATGATAGTAACGATTACAGGAAAACAGAAATATGTCCATGATGTGAAAGAGAAAGTTAAAAAACATTTTAATTCTCCTCAGGTATTGACTTGCTTTGCTTCGGTCCATGTAATATTTTGGGGGTGACAGACAGGTCCATAAAACTGCCACTTGGCCAAAAGTACCATGAA
>MJUT01030712.1:71643-94217 GCA_002080005.1 Gigantidas platifrons
GTATCTGTTGATAAAATAACAGTAGTAGTACATGACTAACCAGATAACCAGTGGAGGCTGAGGTAAGCCTCTAGTATCTGTTGAAAAAATAACAGTAGTAGTACATGACTAACCAGATGACCAGTGGAGGCTCAGATAAGCCTCTAGTATCTGTTGATAAAATAACAGTAGTAGTACATGATTAACCAGATAACCAACAGAGGCTCAGGTAAGCCTCTAGTATCTGTTGATAAAATAACAGTAGTAGTACATGACTAACCAGATAACCAGTGGAGGCTGAGGTAAGCCTCTAGTATCTGTTGAAAAAATAACAGTAGTAGTACATGACTAACCAGATAACCAGTAGAGGCTCAGGTAAGCCTCTGGTATCTGTTGATAAAATAACAGTAGTAGTACATGACTAACCAGATAACCAGTGGTGGCTCAGGTAAGCCTCTAGTATCTGTTGATAAAATAACAGTAGTAGTACATGACTAAACAGATAACCAGTGGAGGCTCAGGTAAGCCTCTAGTTTCTGTTGATACAATAACAGTAGTAGTACATGACTAACCAGATAACTAGTGGAGGCTCAGGTAAGCCTCTAGTATCTGTTGATAAAATAACAGTAGTAGTACATGAATAACCAGATAACCAGTGGAGGCTCAGGTAAGCCTCTAGTATCTGTTGATAAAATAACAGTAGTAGTACATGACTAACCAGATAACCAGTGCATGCTCAGGTAAGCCTCTAGTTTCTGTTGATACAATAACAGTAGTAGTACATGACTAACCAGATAACCAGTGGAGGCTCAGGTAAGCCTCTAGTATCAGTTGAAAAAATAACAGTAGCAGTACATGACTAACCAGATAACCAGTGGAGGCTCAGGTAAGCCTCTAGTTTCTGTTGATGAAATAACAGTAGTAGTACATGACTAACCAGATAACTAGTGGAGGATCAGGTAAGCCTCTAGTATATGTTGATAAAATAACAGTAGTAGTACATGACTAACCAGATAACCAGTGGAAGCTCAGGTAAGCCTCTAGTTTCTGTTGATAAAATAACATGACATGATGTGTAAACCTTAAAGTTAGGCTCATCTGAAGAAGAGTTTGAAAATACCAAAAGGGTAATCAGAATCTGTAAGTCAAAGACGGACAGACAACACAATGGCTAAAAGAAAAAAAGTACTAAAGGACAAACAACAATCTACAAAACACTACACAAACAGCTATAGATCTAGTTTAATGTGTTATATTTTTAATTGTATTTCTATCTTCAAATTATGACTTACCTTTTGTTTACAGGTTTGGATATCCAGATAACACATATTTTGGTAGAGTTTTGGAGGAACTTAGAATTAAAGGTGTCACAGAAAAGGATCTTTAAAAAAATCATATTGGAATTTGTGATAACTGTGAAACAATAATTATATTATAATCAGATGTAGATTTATTCAAGATATTGAAGTTAATTTTAATATGTATAATGTGCATATAACAGTTTTTGATTATTTATATTTTATTATGTCTCCCCCTTTTGTGGAGAGACATGTTGTTTTTTACCTGTCTGGCCCTCATACAAGTTTGTACTTTAACTCCTTCACATTTTAATTGGGAATCCTCAAATCTTTATATAAATGCTTATAACCATATAGAAATTTGCATATCGTAATGAAAATTATTTCCTTTTTCATCATTTTTAAGTTTGTAAATCCAGCTCCTCCTTCATTTAAAGGGGAATTCATCAATGAGTTGCATACTTCCTTTAATACTTCCATACAAAGATTTTCATATTAATGGGGATTTTACTTCTTATTACCATATGGAGATTGGTATATTGTTACTCCAAGTTTATTGGACCATTATTGAGGGAGATATATTGCCTTATTTGAAGTAGAATATTTCGTCCAAAAGTTTGTACTCCCCTCACATTTCAAATGTGAATTACAATGTATCTTTCCCAAAAGATGAAGGATATTGGGGGAGACATACAGGTATTCTTTTGTGTCAAAAATAACTCTTTAAATGTTAGCACTTCATTCCTTAAATTAATAGCAATGGTTATGATATTTGATGAAATCATTGACAGCTGCATGTGCTGTCAAATAGTCAATACAGAAACAAATCAGATTCCCATGTTTATATGGGTCTGTCATCTGTGAACATGTTATATCTTTGACACTACTTATAGTACATCAAACAGATCAGTAACGAGAGTTTTGGAACCCTTTTTTACCCATTTATGTCTTTAGCCTAAGTATATAACATCACACTAGTTTGATTTCTCTTGATGTTGAGTCTTACTTATTGTCAAAATTAAGGACGTAATATTGTTAGGGTTATGGTGTTTAATGCCACTTTTAACAATATTACAGTTAGATCGTTGCGGTCAGTTTTATTGGTGGAGAAAACTGGAGTACCTGGAGGAACTCACCTACCTGTCGCAACTTACTGACAAACTTTATCACATAATGTTGTATCGAGTGCACCTAGCTCGCCTGAGCGGGATTCGAATTCACAACATTAGTGGTGATAGGCACTGATTGCATAGATAATTGTAAATCCAACTTAAATGTAATCAGGACCATGACGACCCCAGGATGTAGTTCAGGGTTTGTCAAAATGCATATATATTTAATTTGTATATTAAGATTTGATTATAATTCTTTTTTTAGCTCACCTGACCCGAAGGGTCATGTGAGCTATTGCCATCACTTGGCGTCCGTCGTCGTCGTCGTCTGTCGTACGTCGTAAACTTTTTTAAAAATCTTCTCCTCTGAAACTACCTGACCAATTGGAACCAAACTTTGTCTGAATCGTCACTAGGGTGTCTAGTTTTAAAATTTTTTCCGGTGAAGCCGTGCACCAATCAACATGGCCGCTGTTACTAAAAATAGAACATATGGTAAAATTGCGTGTTTTTGGTAATAACTCAAAAACCGTTAATAATATCAGAAATCTGACATGGGCTAAAATCATCAGCACGGCAATATTTAACTACCCTGAAATTTTGAAGAAAATCTGATTACCCATCTTGGAGTTATTGCCCTTTTTTCATAAAATTTTCAAAATTTTAATACTTTTTGCTCTTTATTTCAAAAACTATAAGAGATAGATGATAAGTTGAAACTGCAAAAATGTGCAGCAGATCAAGATCTACCTGCCCTGCAATTTTGAAGTAAATCCCATTACTCATTTTGGAGTTATTGCCCTTTTTTTCATCAAATTTTCAAAATCTTAATACTTTTCGTTTTTTACTTCAAAAAGCATAAGAGATAGATGATAAGTTTGAATTGCAAACATGTTCAGCATGATAAGATCTACCAACCCCGCAATTTTGAAGAAAATTTGGTTACCCATCTTGGAGTTATTGCCCTTTTTTCATCAAATTTTCAAAATTTTAATACTTTTCGCTCTTTATTTCAAAAACTATAAGAGATAGATGATAAGTTGAAACTGCAAAAATGTTCAGCATGTCAAGAGCTACATACCCTGCAATTGTGAAGAAAATCTAATTACCGATCTTGGAGTTATTGCCCTTTTCTCATCAAATTTTCAAAATTTTAATACTTTTCGTTTTTTATTTCAAAAAGTATAAGAGGTAGATGATAAGTTGGAACTGCAAAAATGTGCAGCATATCAAGATCTACCTACCCTGCAATTTTGAAGTAAATCCCATTACCCATCTTGGACTTATTGCCCTTTTTTCATCAAATTTTCAAAATTTTAATACTTTTTGCTCTTTATTTAAAAAACTATAAGAGATAGATGATAAGTTTGAATTGCAAACATGTTCAGCATGATAAGATCTAACAACCCTGCAATTTTTAAGAAAATCTGATTACCCATCTTGGAGTTATTGTTCTTTTTTCATCAAATTTTCAAAATTTTAATACTTTTCACTCTTTATTTCAAAAACTATAAGAGATAGATAAAAAGTTGAAACTGCAAAAATGTTCAGCATGTCAAGATCTACCTACCCTGCAATTGTGAAGAAAATCCCATTTTCCCATTTTGGAGTTATTTCCCTTTTTTTCATCAAATTTTCAAAATTTTAATACTTTTCATCCTTTATTTTAAAAAGTATAAGAGATAGATGTCAAGTTTAAACTGCAAAAATGTTCAGCATGTCAAGATCTACAAAAAAATTTCACAGTTGAAAATGTCTGACAACTATGTGAAGAGTTATTCCTCTTGAAATGCATTTTTTTTGTTGACTTTCACTGCTGTTGGTTACTCAAATAATCAAAGGGAAGCAACTCTATTACAAAATGTGAAGTAGCAAAAGCTAAATTTTGAGACTCATTGACATTTATGTTTTTTATAGCAATGTTGATAACATACATTAATGGGCGAACCCCTGCCCAAATTATTTTGGAGAGGGGGTCAACAATGACGAGGGCTACATTTGTTATTTTTTATCAAGTTTTATTGACAGATGTTATTATACCCAGGTGAGCTATGCAGGCTCCTGGGAGCCTCTAGTTTTTTTTTTGATTTTATTAATAAGACAACAGAAATCATTTTAAGAATTGCCATATACTTATTACTTATGATTTATTTTATTTTATGTTTTGCTGGACTAGATATATATAATATATGATTTATCTAATATTTTTGTTTGCTGTGCTTTATGTAGTTAGAGATTATGCTTATTCTACTAGGTGCATATCCCATTTGTGTGTATCTTTATATAAATAAAATTGAACTTCTTACTTCACCTGAACCAAATGGTCATGTGTGGTACTGTCAACGGCTTAATGTTTGTGTTATCGTGGTTGTCAGTTTTATTGGTGGAGAAACCAGAGTACCCGAAGAAAACCACTGACCAACTTTATCACATTATGTATCGAGTACACCTCGCTATGAACGGGATTCGAACTCACTTTAGGTTTGGATTTCAATAGGAGCTGCATCATGTGATGGGATTATGCTCCATGTGGGGGTGGTCTAAGAAACGTTATTGTGATTTAGATATTCCAGATTAAGCAAGCTAGTTGATTCAAGCTCTATTATAGACCCTTGTATGCAAAAGTAGCGAATACAGATTTTGTTGATGTTTGTGAAATTTACTCAATTGAAAAATCTACAAATTTTCCTCAGGCTTTTTATACTGTGAATTAAATCTATTTTGACCACAAATTATAAACAACTTTTTAATAATATAGCAGACATAATGCGTCGTCAGATAAACTCAATTTGTGACAGTAAAACAGACGATTTATGTCGGCAACACTACAAATACAATACGGTTATTCCCTAATTTTGCATAATATAGCAGACATAATTAAATGAGAATATTCAGGAATATGATTGAGTTTGAAAATTTTCACATTGATATGTATAT
The DNA here is from genome assembly GCA_002080005.1 of Gigantidas platifrons. Taxonomy (NCBI): domain Eukaryota; kingdom Metazoa; phylum Mollusca; class Bivalvia; order Mytilida; family Modiolidae; genus Gigantidas; species Gigantidas platifrons. Next base: position 76,970 of record MJUT01030712.1, read on the forward strand.
ATGCGTTGCCCCCTCTGTTTTCTCTAACGTTTATTTACATTATTATTAACAATGTTTGATAGTCTTTGACTCTACATACATCATGTATGTTTTGCTGTCACTATAGTCCTAGTTAGATAAAAATGTGTTAGGCTTTGCCTAAAGACCACTTGCACATTCATGATTTGACTCTGAAATTATACATTTTTTTACTTTTTTTATACGAGTTATTTCCCTTGGGGAAATATAAAAATGGTTCCCATGCCATTCAAGAGCAAGGGAAAGAACAAAGATTTTGAGTATGATTATCGTCAAATTTATAGATATTTGAACCTTGTAAAATATCAGAGGAATTTTTTTTATTGCAAATAAAATATTCACAAGTTGTTACAACATTTAAATTGTATACAGAGTAAGGGAAAAATATTTGTAATTTTTGTTGAACTTTGCATGAAATAGACACTTTTGTCTGGATTAAAGGGAAGTAACTTCTAGAAAACCCTGTCGGAAATGTACAAAGGGTCTATTATATCAATAATAGCATAACTATATGTATTGCTTATTAGGGTTTTGTAATAAAATATATTTAAATGTATTAAATATGCCTTTTCATGCAGTACCAAAAAAAAAATGTATTCCATCGGCATTCATCCCCCATTATAGTGGGGTTGTACTGTGTTACCTCGGCATTGTTCATCCCTTCCTCTGTCACCTTAAGACTGTTTGAGAAACTCCCCATTTAAGTTATATATCTGTTTCATGTTGTGGCTTAATTGGTATAATACATGCATTCATATATTTTACAATTGAAAGTTGTGGATCCTTTCCAAATTTTTAATGCTACATTTGTTGACTGGTCCTGTATAGTGGCTTGGCATGATAACACCTCGCTAAAAATAGAAAAAAGGAGGGATGAAATTTTAATTGTCCATTGCTGCTTTTCTGTGAAATTTTTCTTTCAGCCGATTTATACAGATTATGCAAATTAGGCATATTTTGATAAAAGATCGCATTTAAATCTTCTCCTCTGAAACCGCTGAACCAAGCCTGTCAGGGATGGTCCATGGGTGGGTCACCTTTCAAAATTGTGTCCGACATTCTCACCCTCTATTCACGATGGCTGCTATTACTAAAAATAGAAATTTATTCAATTGTCCATTGCTGCTATAGTATAAGTCAAAATGAGCTCAAATTTTAACTGCAGCTACATGGGAAAGAGTAGTTTAACATATATTCCATATTTTTTGTGAATTTTTTCTGTCAGTCGATTTTTACTGATTATACAAATTAGGCATATTTTGAAATAGAAAAAAGGGGGGGGTGAAATTTTAATTGTCCATTGCTGCTTTAGTATAAGTCAAAATGAGTTTACATTTTAACTGCAGCTACATGACAATGGGTAGTTTAACAGATATTCCGGGTTTTTCTGTGAAATGTTTCTTTCAGCCAATTTATACCGATTATGCAAATTAGGCATATTTTGATAAAAGATCACATTTAAATAGTCTCTTCTGAAACCGCTGAATCAAATTAAACCAAACCTGGCAGGGATGCCGATGGTCCCTGGGTGGGTCCCTTTCAAAATGGTGTCCGACAGTCCCACCCTCCATTCAAGATGGCTGCTGTTACTAAAAATACAAATTTCTTCAATTGTCCATTGCTGCTTTAGTATAAATCAAAATGAGCTCAAATTTTAACTGCAGCTACATGGCAATGAGTAGTTTAACATATATTCTGGGTTTTTCTGTAAAATTTGTTCAGCCAGTTTATTCCATTTAGGAATATTATGAGATACAAATCACATCTAAATCTTTTGCTCAGAAATTCGAGTTGAAATGATCTTTGGGTGGCCCACTTTCAAAATTATGTGTAACACCCCCATTTTCTATTAACTTTATATGTAAAATTGAAAACCAGGTGAGCGATTACAGGCTCCTGGGAGCCTCTAGTTCAACTATTTCTATACTCTGTGTATATTATATATATATATGTAGACAAATGCATTTTCTGATCATGTTCAAGTTTGATATGATGACTTGCTATATAATTTTAGTTTTGGGTTGAGTACAGGGAATATTTATTAGGGATTTTGTTTGCTTGTCGGAACAGGTGTTATGGTTATCTGTGATTATACTTTTCTCCCATTACTTAATTTATTCGGAGTTCAGAGTTCATTTGAGAAAACACTAGTCTCATATTAGATATAGTTAGATCTTAAATGTGATCAATAATCAATGACAGTAAATCAAAACAAAGACATACACAAAATAAAAACAATTGGAAACAAACAAACAAACAAAAAAAATAACCAACATACCACATAATTGTTGATCCAGCCAATCAGGAAATACAGTAATGATGTGTCCATAATGAGGCTGATAATGGGTTCATCTTGTGAATATACGATTTAAATATGTATCCTGTTAACATTGAGGCTTGAATTTACTACCTTTAAACTTCATAAAATACCCATGACTTTAGGGGTTATTGAAAATGTAGAAAAAGTGAACATTTTTCATCTGTAGCAAATGAGTAGAACAATTTACTTTTTGATTAGATGATGATGATAATGTCTGGTTTGCCTTAAACTAATAACACACACTAATAACCCTCTGAAAAAAACCAGAAAGAAATGTCGCTTCATCGAGACACATTTTCTTGATTCAACGAGTCTTTACTCTTTCTCCTTAATGCTGCATGTTTACTTTAGCTGTGAAGCAACATATACCAATAGTATAATTTTTCATTTGACTCGACCCAGGATGGAGCGAACCCATTGTATGATACAGTCGAAGCAAACACGCTAACAATTACACCACTGAGGCGGTTATAGAAAAATAATAACCCTAGAACAGAGGTATTAACCTAGCAACCGTTTTTGACAAATAATGTATTGATGACACTTAAAAATGTCTGGAGAAAATAAATAGATAAATAACGGCACAGAAACCACATATGCTTTGTATGGCAGGATATCGTGCATCATCAATAGGAAGATAACACAGATATAATATGTGTATATGACAGGGTGTGTAAAGTGCCACGTGTACTTTTCAACATCAGTGCTTGCGAACGAAAGCAGATTTTTTTGTGTGTAGAGTTTTAAGTTTCATTTTCTATTGGTTTGGTATGGTGCGGCGAAAATTAACCATACCAGAAAGGTGGCAAGCTGTTGGCATGCATAACGGTCGTTTTAGTCATAGAAGGGTGGCAGACCACTTCAGGATTAACCATTACTTCATTGTACGACTGATGCAGTACAGTAGTGTTTTCGTCAAATGGGGAATTATGTTACTGACTTCCACGTGCAGGTAGACCTCACAAAACGACACCGAGAGAGGACCGGCTCATATCCAGACGGCGCGGCAACGGCCGTTCAGTACAGCTGGTACACTTCGTGATAATTTAGCGTTTGGAGGCCACATTAGCACACGCACTGTAATTAGACGTCTCCACCATCAGGGAATGCGAGCGCGACGACCCATAAAACGTCCACAGTTGACATTACGTCATCGCCATGCTCGATTTGGCTGGTCACATCATCATTTGGGGTGGACTATTCGCACATGGAGACGGGTCCACTGGTCTGATGAAAGTTGTTTTTTGTTACGCCCTACCGACGGTCGTGCAAGGGTTTGGCGCCAACGAAACACTTCATTTCAGGACAACCACATTTAGGGCACAACTGCTTTTGGGGGTGGGGGTGTAACTGTCTGAGGTTGTTTTTCCTTTGACTGTAAGTTGGACTTGTACGTTCTTGATGGTAATCTGACAAGCCAAAAATACTGTGACAATGTGCTCGCTCCACGCGTAGTCCCCAATTTCGACAATCATGCGTTGGCTGACCGCCCAATGTTCATGGACGACAACGCTAGGCCACATAGAGCTCGAATTGTGCAACATTTTTTACAGCAAGAGGATATCTCGACTTTTCATTTTTGGTATATATGGAGCTTGTACTATGTATGACTCATATTTTCATCAATAACTGGATTTCTAATCGAGGCAAGCATAGGACAGTAAAGTATAAAGTGTTCCAATGTTTCTTCCTCATCACCACATAATAGACAGATTGAGTAAGATATAATTTCTTCAAACTTTATTCTGACTCATAAGAATGTAAAATAATGATTTCAGATATAATTTCACACTGGAAAAAACCGTTAAACATATTTATTTATTGGCAGGCAAAAATAGCATATTCACTGTACTTGCAACTCTTTTCATTGCTTATATTTGATCCGACCTGGTATTTTAAGCTACCGATTTCGTGCCGTATTGCAATTGGTTCTATTTGATCCGATTTAGTCCGTTTTGGTCCCGTTTTGGTCCGTTTTGGTCCGATTTGGTAATTAGGCACACCGGTTCAGACAATTACATGACCTGCGATGTCGCCAGATATGAACCCTATTGAGCATGTATGGGACTTTATTGGCCGAAAAATTAACCAACGCAATCCAAAATGTCAAAATATTGACGAATTAAGAACTTCTATCTTACAGGAGTGGCAACAGTTTCCCCTAGCACGGCTTAGGCGTCTTGTGCGAAGCATGACGAGACGTGTTACAGAACTTCACAATAAACGCGATGGATATACTCATTATTGATTTTTATGCCTTACACATACGCACAATAGATGCATTTAAAAGTTCTTAAGATCTGAAGACTCTGCATTTTAATGCAATGTTAAAAATTTCCATCAAAGACAAACTGGTTTTACGTTTTTCCAGCGCCACGTCATAGTCACGTCTTTCAGGATGATAAATACTTCGTAGATTGGTAATTTTAGAGCCCTTGGTGTAGTCTTTTAAGAAGTGTAAGAAAAATGGTGATATCTATTTTATTGTTTTAACAGTATTGATGTAAAAAAATATATCGATAAAAATATAGGGTGGTGCTTAACTTTTGTCGGAGTGTTTATATATAAAAACAATTATAGTCTGAAAATTTAATCCAAGTCTTAGAAAAAATTTTGCTTTCCCTACAGGGAATTTAAACTCACACCGTTGACACACTGTATGCAGTACCAAACATGTAACCTTATGTCCAACTCCTTAGATCACTCGCCCACATCCGCTATAAACAACGTGTCTGTCTTTTAAGATGTTTTGTTATTCAACTTTGTCTAATTCTCCTATGTTACCATCTAAAGTGATATTTTCTCCTATCGTTTGTAAACTTATTCCCCCCGCGGATATAGATAAAGTACCTCTCATTTGACGTAAAACAACAACCAATCAATCAATCTAACATTATTCATAACCATCTTTCTGTACGTCATTCCACTTCCGCTTATTCTAACAATATACAGAACCATCTTTCAATATTAGCAATATTGATAAAAAAAAACCTTTTACGGATAGTTTGTTAAATGGTAATAGTTGATATTATAAGCGGACTGGCTCTTAAAGCTGAACCGGTCACTCGCCGCCTATTAAGTTGGCCCATATTGTTCATTAATATTTTGTTTATTTGAGCGGTCCATCGACCATTGTCCAATGTCCGTATGGCCAGTCTAGTTGATGGCAGAATATTGTTTGTCTATATATTATCCCGGTGGCGATACAATCACAAAATGAATCAACGTCCGAAGGTTCGGACGTTATGTAAAGTTTTTGAGTTTCTCTATTTTGAATATTAAACTAATTTTCGGACTTTCCTGTCGGCGGCCGCCATATTGTTTATACTGGTTATATAAAAAGTTCATCGAGTTATGAACGGATCAAAAACGAAAAAGTTCATCGAGTTATGAACGAATCAAAAGCAAACACGTAACCGTGCTCTTGTCCAATCAAAAGGCACGAAAACGATATACATTAATTCTACAAGAATTATTTCCGAATATTTTCCATATCACGTATTATATAATAATCATCATGTCCTGATCATTTGCCAATAAGAAAGGTTTAAAGACATCAAAAGGGTAACCAGACATCATCCGTAAATTCAAGAAAGAAAGACAACTCATTGGCCAAAAGAAAAAGAACAAACAACGATCTACAAAATACCACTCGTCGCAACTTTGGCTGATTCCATACCTTCACCAAACCTCGTCCATATTACGATAACTCCCATTGGAACTACTTTCGGAAATCTTCAATGAAGGAGGTATTAAAGTAATTTCACTTTCGAATATTCGTTCAATAATAATATATTTTCATACGTCGCAATGTCGGCTGATTCCGTACCAATATTTTTCAAAGCAAACTCTATACACTCATCTATTGTAGCCATTTAGAACTTATTCGCGGTGCGCAATGTTTGATTGAAGTGATACGGTCTTCCGGCGAAGAAATGTGACGCGTAGACGCATATCAAATACCGTATTACAGTCGAGGGATTGAGGAAGAGAAGCGGACTCACCCGAGGTTTGTCGATTGACAAAATACTACACAGAAAACTAAAGATCGAGCAACACGAACCCCACCAAAAACTGGAGGTGAACTCATGCGTTCCGGAAAGGTTAGTAGTTCCTGCTCGACAAGTGGCACAATGGCTTTGCTGTAAATGTGACAGCATAAATGTATCGTCATTCACATTCCATACATACGAGCTAGGTCATGACACCAGCTACTATGAACCATTGACAACTCCATCAAGCTTCACTGAATCATTTACATCAAAATTCAGTCCATTGAAAACTAGTAGCCCAAAATCACTAAAGACCAACGACACACAAGAATATAGTATTAACAGATCAAATAGCAGAAACCAAACCGCAAACCACCAGGTCCCAAAAAAGAGAAACCTTAGAATACTTACAATAAACTGCCGAAGTATTAAAGATAAATCATCAGAATTAAAAACAACTATAGAATATACAAAACCTGACATCATTATTGGCACCGAATCCTGGTTAAAAGGAACCAAACCTGGAGAAAATCCAACCAAAGATGCAATCAAGTCATCAGAAATATTTCCATCAAACTATACAGCCTACAGAAATGATAGAGGAACACTAGGAAGGGGAGTGTTTATACCTGTAAACAACAACATCATAGCAACAGAACAAGTCCATTACATAACAAAATGTGAAATTGAATGGATCAAAATCAAACTAAAACATGCGAAAGACCTGCTAATAGGTGCATTCTACATGCCATATAGAAACATCAATGACCTAAACGAATTGCAAAAATCACTTGATACCATCATAATGGAAAACGACAAAAACATCATACTAGCGGGCGATTTCAATTGCCCTGACATTGACTGGACAAACATGACTACCAAATACATGCCAATGATAAAGAAATTCAGAAATCACTGATTGAAATTACAGCTCAAGCAGGACTCACCCAAATACACGAGGAACCCACAAGAGAATAAAACCTCCTGGATCTGGTATTTACATCAAACGCAACACTAGCAAAATCCTCAACAAACATACCTGGCATATCAGATCATGCCATAATAGTAACAGACATAGACACAAAACCATACTACCAAAAAACCATCGCAAGAAAAAGCTACATATGGAGGAAAGCAAATTGGCAAAAAATAGAAGATCTAGAACACCTGGCTGACGAGATAAAAAAAAACAAAGAATCAATCCAATACAGAGGAACTATGGATAATATTCAAAGACAGTTTACAACAGAGCATGGATAAAAACATACCATCCAAACAAGTAAGATCAAACAATAAACTACCATGGTTCAACAAAAAGATCAAGATAATGTTAAAGAAAAAACAAAGACTCTATAATCAGGCCAAAAGAACAAAAAAGTGGTCAAACTACAGATTCTTCCAAAAAGAATGCAGAAGACAAATACGGAAAGAAGAATGGAACTACATAAATAATGCCATCACAGAGGAAATGAATAAAAATAACAGCAAACCATTCTGGAAATATGTAAAATCCCGTAAACAAGATAATATCGGAGTGGCACCTCTAAAGGAGAAAGGGAAACTAGTAAGCCAGAGCAAAGAAAAAGCACAAATACTAATAAAGCAATTTTCTTCAGTATTTACAAGAGGAAGCGTTGACAACATGCCAGAAACCCACATAAAACTGAAATCGACAATACCATCGATAAAAATTAAAACAGAAGGAGTGGAAAAACTACTAAGAAACATCAATCCGTCTAAAGCATCAGGTCCAGACAACATCCCAAACAGGATACTAAAACAATGTGCAAAACAGCTAGCACCATCACTAGCCATCATATTCCAGAGTTCCATCGACACTGGAGTTCTCCCAAAAGACTGGCTAAATGGTAATATATCCAGCATCCACAAAAAAGGAGATAAACACTCGGCAGAAAACTACAGACCCGTCTCGCTTACATCAGTACCATGTAAATTACTAGAGCATATTATATGCAGAAACATGATGAACCACCTAGAAAAACACAACATACTAACATCGTTAAACCATGGCTTTAGATAGGGTTACTCGTGTGAAACCCAACTAACAGTGACAATACACGATATGCTACAATCGTTCGACAGAAAGAAACAATTGGATATAGCCATCCTAGATTTCTCTAAGGCATTTGATAGAGTCCCCCATGACAGACTCCTACATAAGCTGAACAATTACGGCATCAGAGGCCCTCTACACGCATGGCTAACTACATTTTTAACAAAGCGGAAAATGCGCGTAGCCCTAGAAGGAGAATTCTCAAATGAAACTACAGTGGAATCAGGAGTACCACAGGGGACAGTGCTAGGTCCAATACTCTTCCTTTGTCACATCAATGATCTCCCAAACGCTGTATCCTCCAAAGTACGACATTTCGCAGACGACTGCCTACTTTACCGGGAAATAAACAACGAAAACGACCAAAACACCCTGCAGAAAGATCTAGAAAACCTGGAAAAATGGGCCACAAACTGGGGAATGAGATTTAACGCTAAAAAATGTTATATGCTAAGTCTCAGAAAGAAAATACAGGGTTCATACAAACTAGATGGCCATACTCTCGAACAGGTACCATCCAACCCTTACTTAGGAGTACAAATACAAGAAGACCTTAAATGGAAGGAACACATCAACAACGTTACTAAAAATGCCAGCTCCACCTTGGGCTTCCTAAGAAGAAATTTACAACACTGTCCGAGAGAATGTAGAAAAACAGTATACATCGCATTAATCCGGTCAAGAAAGGAATACGGAGCTATCATCTGGGACCCGTATAACAAAAATAAAATTAACAAATTGGAAAATCTACAACGGAGGGGTGCCCGTTTTATTACTAAAGATTACAAGTCACGAGAAGAAGGAAGCATGACTAGAATGCTAGAAGACTTAGATCTACCACTATTACAAACTAGGAGACAACACCGGCGTCTGATATTCTTTTACAAAGTGGTTGAGGGGCAGATACCAGCGATTCCGCCTCATGAATATATAAGAGACCAAAAACCTAAGCGACACATCAGAGCTAGAACATTCCAGGACTGTGAAACCACGAACATTATAAACTCACAAGTCAGAAACAACACACGCGCCGTAGTAGTCGAACATTCCAACACCGAACAACATAAAAACTCCTTATTCATATGAACAGCCATTGACTGGAACCACCTAGAAAACAGTCTTGTAACAGCAAAAACCACAGAGGAGTTCAAAGGGCTACTAGCTACAAGTAGCAGCCCCATAAGCGGCTAACAGCGCTCTCTCCCCGTCGTTTCATAGCCCAACAGGGACTCTACGACGTATAAATACAGATACAGACACAGACACCCGTCGTGTTGCTCAAGTTCACACCCGGTGATAACTCATGATTGAGAGAAGTACAGGAAAGTACTTACACCTAACACCTAATGGAACATGGAAGATAAATTAAACATTATTTATTAAAGGTTAGGGGTTATGGTGTTTAACGCCACTTTCTACAATATTTCAGTTATATAGTGGCCATCAGATTTATTGGTGGAGGAAACCACCGACAAACTTTAACACATAATGTTGTATCGTGTACACCTCGCCTATTTATTTCATATTTTTGTCCAATATATGAATGGTTCACCAATAAAAGAATAATATATGAATGGATATGATTTTCATACTGAGGGAATGTATGAATGGTGAGTGTGTTTTTTTTAACTCCAACGGCCCCACCGTACCACAATTTCACCATCAGTACCCTCATGTAGAAGCAGTTCGATTGTTTGTGGAAAACTGAAAATTGGCCAAAATATATTCTGGAATTGGCCCTTTCTCAAACCTCTTTGATTTGATTTGATTTGATTGTTGGTGCTTCACGCCACTTTCATCAATATTTCAGCTATATCATGGCGATCAGTTTTAGCGGTGGAAGAAGCCGGAGTACGCGGTGAAAACCGCAGACCATCGCCAAGCAACTGGTAAGCTTTATCACTTGCGGCTGTGAGTCGAGTGTACCCTTTTTGTAATTTACAAAGCCGGGAGCGAACCCACACCGTATTGGTGATAGGCTTGTATGAGTTGTTAGATAATCCAACTACCTAACTCACTGAGCCACCTGGGCCATTCTTTTATTTGAAAAATCATTGTTACGCACATACTTGATATTATACTATATTCCTATAACATTCAAGAAATATACATGTTGACCCATAACCACGATGATCCCACTTAAGTCTGGACATAACCAACCTCATTAAAATTACACCGCTCGCTTGTTCCTCTTGTACTGACATGTCTCGGCAAGGGGGCAAATACGACACATGTACATCAACAAGTGGGAGATGTGATTACAATCAGATTTTGACATAATGCACACACAAGGGTCATCCCAGGACAAATAACGGTAGTCATTTGTTTTAATTAATCTTCCTAAGAAGAATGCATGTAAACATAATATTTCATATAGGATGACGTAAATAAGATATACAAGGAAGTGTTTCTGTTTATCAGTTGATAATGTTGTAATGGAATCGTTTGTTGTAAATAGTGTTTGGTAATAAAAACGCAAAGATCAAATTTAGTGGCACGACGCGTTTATAGAACAACCTTCATCAGGTACGCTCAAAATCGAAAAAATGGAAAGTAAAATAATTTAAAGTTTTGGGAGCAATAAAACCAAACAACCTAAACAGAGTAGCCTGAGGGAGGAGAACCTTAGTTTTATTAATAATTACATTATTTAGGAACCTGGTAAATTTCAGTAATAAATATAACTAATAAACCATGTCAGTGGCGAAGCACTGACTACTGGGCGGATGATATCCTCGGTGTCTAATAGTCCACCAGCAGAGGTATTGACCCAGTGATAGTAACACTGACTACTGGGCGGATGATATCCTCGGTGTCTAATAGTCCACCAGCAGAGGTATTGACCCAGTGATAATAACACTGACTACTGGGCGGATGATATCCTCGGTGTCTAATAGTCCACCAACAGAGGTATTGACCCAGTGATAATAACACTGACTACTGGGCGGATGATATCCTCGGTGTCTAATAGTCCACCAGCAGAGGTATTGACCCAGTGATAGTATGTGACGTTCAGAGACAAATTCACTTCGTTATTCCCGTAAAATCTGCTAGATATCAATGTTCGTTCCATAATCCAGATTTCAGATATTGTTGAAATTATCAACAAATAGTAAAAATTCTGAATAAAATGCGTTTTAATTCATGAATAAACAATTATTATTACGTAGTCGATTGTCGCCATGGTTTCCAGATGAATTAAATGAAGGAGTTTTGACCCCAAGCAGTTTGAAGGTAAACCAGCTCCAAATACCATTCATTGATTGATTGAAGGAAGAAAGCATTACCACAGATAGAAGAGTTATATTAGGACAGGGCCAAATAATAGAACAAAACTAACCGAACAGACACACACACTGCAATTCCCCCTCTGGTCTCCAAATGGAAATTATTTATTTGTAAAAAAATATTTTGTATTTTTATTTTTATGATACAAGATATTATGTATATTTAAATATTCTGATTACTTTCCTTGGTTAATCAGTCTAATTTTCACAGAGATACTTCAGAGGTGCTTGGACTATGAAGTAATGTTCAATATAACAAGCTATACTGAATAAATTATTAATGTTAAGAATTTTTTTTTTATCTAAGTTATCTTTTGATTTTCTACATTTTTATATTTTCTTCGGTTCTTCCTCTAATTAGTCTTTGGTGTGGGTAAATACACTTTCATTTCCCTTCCATATACATTGTATACTTTTAGTATATCAAACCATTGCGCACCAACGTTATGTCTTGTAATATATTTCAGTATGTTCTGTTGTGCCGCAATGAGTAACTATGTGACCGCGATTCTGTTAGATTACCAAGTTCCTCTTTTACACTAGAGACCGATTAAATGTTTATGCATGTTTGGAGTTTAACGCCACTTTCAACAAGATTTCAGTTACATGTATATCGTGGCAGTCAGTTTTATTTTGGAGGAAACCGTAGTACCCGGATAAAACAACCGACCTGTCGTAAGTCACTGACATACTTTATCACTTAATGTTGTATCGAGTACACCTCTCCATTAGCGGGATTAAAACTCAAAACGTTAGTGGTGATAGACAGAAGTTGTTGTGAATCCAACTAGTATACTATCACGGCCACGACGGCCCTGATACCGAGTAAAAAGCATTATGCTATAATTCAGGTTGATCGAATGAACAAAGCTGTAATTTTCTATCCACGACAAAACAAAATTGACAATTGACTGACGCCGTGACCATTTGAACAGTATTTAAATAATGCACAATATTGACAATTCATATTACATTATAAAATTAGTTCATCATGCAACTTTACATTTTACCATATTAACAGAAAAAAATCACTGGACAGTCTCTACCAATCAATAGGAGATATTCAGAATAATTTGTGTGCATATGCACATACCTAATTAATACTGCATCCATTATAATTGTGCAAGTTACAGCTGTAACTAAAAATGTGACTTAAAAATCGTGGATGTACACAATATATATATCATTGCCTAGTAGCGACACCGAATTATACTTACCGTTCTTTAAGTATTCCTGTCTTAAGAAAGCCGATTATTGCATATATTCACCAATACAGCAAAATATTGTACCACGTACAATATACATACATGTATAAATATATTTTCACAGAAGTGGTCATACTGTTACTATATCATGTAGTGTTTACGATATAGGAGTTCGATCAACACCAAACACAAGCTTAGCAAAGATATACTACTGATTATTTTAATTGGTCAGTTTTGTTTCCAGATTACAAATCTTAATTTGAATCCAATAATATTTTATTGTTAGCTCTTGTTGAAGCTTTATATAATTGTCTATTGTAAGTAAAACTATTATATATTTTATTGGATTTACAAGAAGAAATTTTGGATACTGGAGCGGTTCACACGTCCCAGGGTGGCGGATATGGAATGCTCTCTTGATGGAGTGGTGTCCGGTTTAATTACAACGTAGCTGTTCCCGTCTTTTGTGAGTGTCACAATCCTTATACCTTAGAGACCACGTCTGTAGATTTTAATAAAGGGTAGGCGCATTGTAGCTAAATACTTTTATTTCGTCAATACCCAACTCCCCTTACTTTTCTAGTTCTACCCACATGACGTTCCAATGTGGCGGATATAGAATGCTCTTTTGATAGAGTTGTGTCCAGTTTAATTACACCGTAGTGGTTCCCGTCTTTGGTGAGTGCCACATTCCTTACACGTTAGTGACCCCATCTGTAGATTATAATAAAGGGTAGACACATTGTAGCAAAATGCTTTTATTTCGTCAATACTCAACTCCCCTTACTTTTCTAGTTGCAGTCAAAGGTTGTTGCCCTGTCGTCCCATTCATTCATCTTTTCTGTAGATTATTTATCATAATTGTTGATTCTCCTGAATATGAATGAAATATTTACCACTGAAACGTAAGCAACCAAAAACCAACCAATCAAGAAGAACGGCGTATATTCCTCTACGATTTATTATACAAATTGATAACTAATAAAAGATTAAAAATAGGATATCTTTGTAATATACCTTAATTTGTTATTTAATTCCAAGCAAAAATTACACTGTAATTCTTTTGTTACAGAATTATTTTGACAAATGTATGTAAAAAAAGAAAACAGGTGGTCATAAAGGAAGTCGTTCATTTTGTTGTTTTTGTTTTGTTTATTAATGATACTAGTGTTTATCCTTTATGGTCTAATTACTGTTGACATTGTACATATTTTTTATATGAAAATGCGTTGATTGATATCCAGTGATTGTTCCCAACTTATTTTATAAATATAGAGTTTCCTAATAAACATTTTCATGCATCCGGGAGATGTTATTATTTATATAAATGAAGACGTCATATTTTCTACTATATAAAGCTACATACATATTCAAAAGTAATGCACATTTGAGAAATATATACACACGTTACATTCAATCGTAAGTGTTAAATGTTATCATCAATGATTTTAATTGCTTTAATGTTTTTGGTCGATCTAATAAGATCTTAAAGTAATATGAAAGGCAAATGTCGTGGACTATTTGGATTAATATGTTGCTAAATGTTAACTAAAATCAACTGCATAACATTAAAAATACGCTAAAAAGCAGATTTTAAGAGCAAATCGCAAAATATTTGACAGCAGATAATTATGTTTTCCCCGTACAGTAATGCAAATGATATGCGCGTGACCCGGCCAAGATTTGAACTCTTTCAGGGAGATTATCACTCATGCGCACTGTTCAGTTGATGGAAAAAAATATATTCCGTGTGTACCACATAAGAATAAGTGCAAAAGAAATTGGTTCACACGACATGAAACACACATATTCCTCAATAATCATTGTCAGGAATGTGTGCGTCCTTACCTCGGCATCCATGATTGTTTATTTTTTCTTCACGAGGTCATGATCGGCAATCATCGGAACTAAACAACCGAAAGTTAATCAGTCTCCACAACAATGGCGAGGACGATACACATGCACACGGTTTTGCAGATTTCTAGTTGTTGGGAACATATTTCGACTTGAAACATGCATGTATAGCTTAGTAAAGATACCGCCGTATTCCAAATAGAATTTTCAGGGGAAAATTTCCTTCACCCAAAACTGGTGTAATATTACTTTAAAATAAGCGTGAAATTAAAAAAAATTGAAATTTAAATTGCATGTTTTAAAATGATCATCTGATAAGCAATTTATTTTTGCAAAACAATCTCTAACAGTTTTTATAGTATTCCAATAGTATCACATTTTATTACAAAGACCATGCAACTCATATTTGTCTTAATTTGCATATTTCAGATGACGAAGAAATTTATTTTTTATCTCTGTATAGTGCCTTTAATTGTCTTTGCTCGAAGCGATGAAGGTGATATGCCACACATGCTACAAGATTGCTATTCTGGAAAAAACTCTTTTACCGGCAAAGTACAAACTGCACAAAACTGTTTAGAAATATACCTAACCCATTTATTTGGCAATAAAAGTTCGTACCACGGATTGGATAGAAACGCTTTAGATTGGGTCGATTCACTTGGACAGAGATTAAGCATACGTTTAAAACGACACAGCAACTATCATGAAAGGAAACGCCATTTAAGAGTACGCAAAGAAATCAGAACCTTGAGTGAAAGGGAGAGAACCAGCTTTTTTGATGCTCTAATTGATTTAAAAGAAGACACGGTAAGATAAATATTATATAGAAATCATAGAAATTAAACAGATGAAATCAACATTTGTAGGAAGCTAAATTAAAAATTGGATAAAACTTTTTTTTGTAGGTTTGCGCCATTTACCCCCATGTCTGAAATAAACAAAACTTGAGAAAGGAGACTGTGCATGTTGAAACTTTTTTTTGTAGGTTTGTGCCATTTACCTCCGTGTCTGAAATAAACAAAACTTGAGAAAGGAGACCTGCATGTTCTACCATTGGTTTAAATCCCGCCTATTTGCATAATATATAAATTCAACATAGTTGTGTTAAAGGCGGGTTAATTAAGTATGATATAACATCAATTCCAGATAAAAGACCATTGTTTTCTATAAACACATGTTTAAGAAGATTAATTCATAAATATTTCACAGGAAGCAAAGTCATTTAAGTAGCTATAACATAAGAGTGTATGTCATCGTCATATGTCAGGGTAGCACATGTTGTTATATTGTTGCCATGGACATTGCTAATTTAAAATAATGTTTTGTTTAGTTCTCATGAATATTCATTATTGACCATTGTCCATTTCCTTTATCACATTGTTTGACTTTCTTATAAGATAATGTTGCATGGTTTTTCTATATCAAGGGCTCGCTAAAACACAAGTATAGACAGGTGAACACAGATAATTTGTTCTATAATATATATTGACTACATTGTATTTAGGTTTGCGTATAATTAAAGTTATAATAGCGATTATCATCTTTCCCTACGGTGATCTCAGCTTGCAGCACCCTTCCGTAAAACTCGTATCACTTTAGCGCGTGCATAAATATTTGACCAGAACTTATCAACAGCTTGACCTGAACTTATCACCCCGATTCTCTCAACGTTTTGTCCAAGTGTTTAAAGTATTGACAATGTAACGTTAAGTGTCTATTGAATAATTCATTATATTTTTGTATAATCTTTTTTTTATAAAAGACATGCTTTTAAAATATGTTGCAACAGCAAACGAAATTGACATTAGAAAATTACCCTTGATCGGCTTGTTGATAAGTTCTGTCGGGACTACTTTTTGACCTCATTTAACCCACGGTTGGGTGATCACAAACGTAAACATCGAGGGGAGTTGCGTAACTCTTCTATCGTAAATATTTGTTGTTGTATTCATAATGTTCGCTTCAAATAAACTTAATGAAGATATTTTTTTCGTTATTTATAATCAATATGTTCTATCATTCAGAGAATGTTTGGAATAATTTCACAAATATAGAGCTTAAATACCATGCTACTACCCCCCTCCCCCAACATACAAAGAAAAAATAAACAAAACATTCGTCTGCTACAAAATGGCTTCCAAAACAAACAAACAAACATCTGATGAAGATTTCGAAGAACAGTCTCACAGACAATTTCATGTCAATGCAAAACAGTGTTTACTTGTAATATTGAAACTATGTCAGGATTTGAACCTGAGACCTACTCTTCTTTAATGTATGACGAGTTGCTCTTACCTCTGAGTTACCTAGTTGAATTACAATAATTACAAATACAAACACAATATCTGCTTGAATATGCTGTACATCCATTATAATTTTTGTGTAGTTTGCCAGAAACTAGCAATTTCGGGTTTTTATGCTGACCGATTCGGCAAATAAATGTGTACTACAGTAGGTTTCAAAATGTAAACAAGTCACGGATGGGCCTAAAAAAA
>MJUT01030724.1:13354-33496 GCA_002080005.1 Gigantidas platifrons
TAGAACTGTTCTGACAGTGTGGTATTTTTTGTTTTTCTATTAGATTTTAGAACTGTTCTGACAGTGTGGTATTTTTTTAATTTCTTTTTAATATGTCAAAATATATCAAATATTAACAACAACAGCAGGCTATACATGTATGTTAGGTTTAAATGAATAAAGGTCAAACAATAAACTGGAAATTACGCTAACAATAAGGACACGTGAAGGTTTGTTGAGTAGTACTTAGGTTTGAAATTGTGTATTTCCGGGTCATGTGTATTTGTCACAAACTCGTGATGAAATTTTTTTACTTGATATTCATGTTATTTTGGGTTATATACGGGTTTTTCATAAAAAAATAGATCTGTGTGTATGAAGGTGTGAGAAAATATATTTTTTTTTTTGGGTGATTTTTCAAATATTTCAAATGATGTATATTCGTTGTGCGTGTCCGTTTGGGGAAGAGGGGAGGGGGGATTAAACAACAATGACTATCACTATCCTGCTGATAGAGCCATCAGTAGATTTTCACAAACTCAGGAAACACGTACAAGGCGATGTAGCTTGAGATTTATACAGCAGAATCATTAACTTTAATATTGCATCGGTTTCATCCGGTTAAAGATCTAGATTTGACAATTGACAGGAATAATGTATTTGCGTGTTTCAGTGATATATACTTTAACGCCAACTCAGCAATTTATCAGCTATATCTTGGCGAGAACAAATTAATTTTCAATAAGATGATGAGGAGATCTGCTTTGTACTAGACGAACACGCGTAGTTGAATTTTAATAGTGCTAGCTCATTGAAACAACAGTCCACGGATTAGACATGTCGCCCTACTCGGACACTAAAATTAGCCTGATTCTGCGCCAATCGGTCTTTGCTCTTTCTCCTTATTGCTGCGTGTGTCGTTGAGAAGCAACAAATAGTCTTTGGTTTGACCCGGTCGGTGCTGGAACCTGTGATGTACAGCACTCGAGCACGCTAACCATTACATTAAATACCATTGAATAATGTATTTGAAGTTTAATATGCACGACTTTGTCAACGTATTAACATTTTATCTAGAAAGGACAAAAATTATCACATAAAATTCATGTAACATAAACCAAGGAAAACAGTATTATCATTACACTCGTTTATTATATTCCGCAATTTATTAATTTGTGTCAATTTTCTCCACTCGAAAAACTATACAAGAAAAATTTCAAGATACTAAAAGAGCAATCAGAATCTGTAAATCGAAGAATAGACAGACAATACATTGTCCAAAAGAATAGACAGACAATACAATGTCCAAAAGAATAGACAGACAATACAATGTCCAAAAGAATAGACAGACAATACATTGTCCAAAAGAATAGACAGACAATACAATGTCCAAAAGAATAGACAGACAATACAATGTCCAAAAGAATAGACAGACAATACAATGTCCAAAAGAATAGACAGGCAATACAATGTCCAAAAGAATAGACAGACAATACAATGTCCAAAAGAATAGACAGACAATACAATGTCCAAAAGAATAGACAGAAAATACAATGTCCAAAAGAATAGACAGACAATACAATGTCCAAAAGAATAGACAGACAATACATTGTCCAAAAGAATAGACAGACAATACAATGTCCAAAAGAATAGACAGACACTACATTGTCCAAAAGAATAGACAGACAATACATTGTCCAAAAGAATAGACAGACAATACAATGTCCAAAAGAATAGACAGACAATACAATGTCCAAAAGAATAGACAGACAATGCAATGTCCAAAAGAATAGACAGACAATACAATGTCCAAAAGAATAGACAGACAATACAATGTCCAAAAGAATAGACAGACAATATATTGTCCAAAAGAATAGACGGACAATACAATGTCCAAAAGAATAGACAGACAATACAATGTCCAAATGAATAGACAGACAATACATTGTCCAAAAGAATAGACAGACAATACAAGGTCCAAAAGAATAGACAGACAATACAATGTCCAAAAGAATAGACAGACAATACAATGTCAAAAAGAATAGACAGACAATACAATGTCCAAAAGAATAGACAGACAATACAATGTCCAAAAGAATAGACAGACAATACAATGTCCAAAAGAAAAAGGACAAATAATGATCTACAAAACAAAACACAGAAATCTAAGAAAGGTACATTTTAACACAGAGTTGTCGAACCTGAATGTCTATTGATGGGGTTTCTTTACATCAATGATATACTTATATAGTTCTATTGTCTGTGATATACTTATATAGTTCTATTGTCTGTGATATACTTATATAGTTCTATTGTCTGTGATATACTTATATAGTTCTATTGTCTGTGATATACTTATATAGTTCTATTGTCTGTGATATACTTATATAGTTCTATTGTCTGTGATATACTTATATAGTTCTATTGTCTGTGATATACTAGTACTTACTTTACGGATAAGTATTCCGATATGTACACGAGCACAACTATTTTTTATAAAATTGTATTAATATAGTTATAATTTTATTTTTTGACAATTTTACAGAGCTGGCAGATTGCCAATCGATTCAAATGCGGCGGTCATAAATTCATACAAACAACGAAGGAGTGGCAGTTTAAAAATGAGAGTCCACCAAGATATAGAACTGTTTTCCAATGCTTCATTGAAATATTGTACAGAAAATGTGATAAACAAAGTTATGCAGAAAGGTCCTCGATGGTAGCGGAGACCAATTCAACTTCTACCACACCTTACGAAGCAATGGGACTCGATGACATAGAGTACGACAAGAGGCAACATCAAAGCACCGTATTAAAATCACCACCGATGACACCGGAACAAAGAGATGGTGATAATTGTTGTAGCATGAGAACTAGAATGACAGTAGATATAGATTTATCAGATACTGTTGTAGAAAGTGAGGTAAGAATTTACACAATTACATTGTTTACATGTTACTATGAAGCCGTGACTACTAGTTACATGTTATATGCTCAGATTGCTGTGGCTAGATATATACGCTAATGTATTCCAACACATACACTCAGTAAATCATGTGTTAACTCGGGTGATCCGGAAAGCTAAGCAGTTTCTGCTCCAATAATGGCTCTCGTCCTGTTAGTCTTGTTACGTGATAAGTCATGCATGGCGAAGAACCGAATTGTGATAACGACAAACAGAACATATCCGTGGTCATGTGTGACACAGATACCAAGGTATAGCGTTGACTGTAAAACTTTGTTGTTTGTTGTTTGCTTATTTGTTTGTTTGTTGGTGTTTAACGCCACTTTCAACAATATTTCAGTTATATCGTGGAGGTCAGTTTTATTGGTGGAGGAAACCGGAGGACCGGGAGAAAACCACCCACCTACCGCAAGTCACTGACAAACTTTATCACAAAATATTGCACACCTCGCCCTGATCGATATTCGAACTCACAACATAAGTGGTGATAGGCACTAATTGCATAGGTAGTTGTAAATCCAACTACCATACTTCCACGATGGTCCTTAAGTGAAAGTGATGACTGATGTCGTTACATATAAATGGCAATTTTACAATGAAGAAATTGCAGTCATCACTTGTGTCGTAAAGTTTCGTTCTTAACAGGCCCTCACTGTCAATTTTGGGGTATAGGTCAAGGTATGAAGCAGACCTATCTGTATCTGTGGTAACCTTTATTTCAAGCTCAGTGGGATATATGCAATTAATATAATCACAAAACAGAAATTTAGTGAAAAGACATCATCTATATAGAGGAAAGTAAATATTAAGGATCCTAAGTAGCTTATTTCGTTTTTTCTTGTAAGAGATTCAGAAGAAAATAAAATCATAATGAATGTTTGGGACATGATACAATACAATACAATAAGCTTTATTTAAAGTGGGGAAGAATCAAACAATTATAACACCAAACTCTAGTGGGCTTTTAAATCTGACGTAAGAATATGCACAAACAAACAATCAAATAAAACATGCATACAATAGATTTAAAAACACTTTCAAATTCAAAAATATGTCCATGAAATTTAAAACCAAACTAAAATATGAAAGCAATTAAAACACAACAAGCAAAAAGAATGAAAATAATTTAAAAATCATGCATGCACATAAGCTGCAGTGGCATGAGCTGTTATTCCAAGAGTTTATTAAACTCTTAATTTGATTGAAAGATATGTTTCATTCGTGAAGTAGTCTGGCAGTTCAGTCCATGTTTTTGAAGCATAGTATCTAAAAGAGTTCAATCCATACAGGTAGTCTTGACTGTTGGTATATATGCTGTATTGCTGTACCTAAAATTATATTTATTATTTTTTTAAATTACAAGATCATGTAGATATTGAGGGATTTCCTTATTTATAATTTCAAATGTTTCCATAGCTATTGTACGCATACGCCTAATTTTTAGAGAAGGTAATTTTGATTTAACCAGAAGTTCTTCATATGTGGAGTGGTTTTCATTATATATAAATTTTAGTGCTCTAAATTTTAATTTTTTCCATATTTGTAGTATTAGCTTCAGAACAAAAATGCCAAATTACTGGCAGTAGATAAAGTTGGATAGAATAAATGAGTGATATATAGTTGTAACATAAATATGCATTTTTCCTTTGATGTTTTTATGCAGTAATCAACTTAAAAATAGTGAACTTTTACAAACCATGGTCTAACATGAAGATCGTGATGTTATTCCATGATTCTGACATCACATGAGAATAATAGTTAAGTTTCTATGGAAGTAGGAGGAACTTAAGTCATGGTTTAATATAAAGATCTACATGTTATTCCATGGTTAACACGGACGTCTAAGAGAACACCCATTTGTCAATCATGTAATTTCTGTTACAAACAATACCATGGATCTTACTCATGAACTTATTTAAGCCAATTCATCCTTCGGATTCGTTGGTTTAAATAAGTTAATTCGTAAGATCCGTGACATATATAATACTTAATTTGCCTAATCTATTTAAAATATGATAGAGTTCGACGACTCTCAAATCCGTGGAAAAGTTAACGGGTGAAATTATTTGACAACGTTTTACTGATGACTTGGAAACATGGTTTTCACAATAGCACTTCTAATTATCTACTGCTAAAGTTGGCGTTAAATACCAATCAATCAATCAATCAATCAATCAATCAATCAATCAATCAATCAATCAATCAATCAATCAATCAATCAATCAACCTAATTATCTAACTTTGAAAAAGGCTTAAATCGAGGTCAATGTCACAACGTAGATTTTAACCTTTCTGTTTGTTGTCCGAATACCTCTTGAACTGTACCGATAAACAGGGAGGCACAATGTAGAAATTATGTATGGGAGGTCATGTACAAAATCTCCATATTTGTGCCAATCAAATAACTAATATGGCCGCCATATGCAGTTTCTTTTGGGGAGACTGGCGAATGAAAAACTCTTCTCTAAAACCAAATTAATTGACATTTGGTAGGAAGCACCTACGGAGGGTTCTGTATAAAGTTTCCTCACAACAAAATGACAGGTGAACAGTACCGGATCAGCGCACCGAGTCTCTAGTCATTATTATTATTTTTGTTGCTATTGTTATTATTATTATCATTATTGTTATTATTATTATTATTATTTTTTTTTTTTTTTTTATTATTATCAAAGGAGATGGGACGAGGAGTGTCAAGAGGAAGCATTTTGCCAAATATTATATATGAATTAATAGATGGAATGGATGACGAAAAATTCGATGAAATGTGTAGAAGATTAGGCGCAGATAGGGAGCTAAGATCCCTAAAACGGTATTGTATAGTCGTTTCTTACTGATTACATCAACATGGTCATTTAAAAAGTGGAAACAAGGGTTAAAATAAATTGCATGAGAAAATTCAGGATACAATAGGACTGGGGCAAATTTTCTAATCGTACAGCTATGGATTCCATCCGTTTGTAAACTTGGGGAATTCCATATTTCAACTGAGGTACCCGTCTAACCTTTCGGGTGAAAAAAAGGGATTAAGATGTACAGTTCCGGAGCGACGTTGGCAATGAGAATTTCAGGAAAGATTAAGATTGCGGTTCTATGTTGGTTATGAGTATTCCAAGCCATTTAAAAAGAAATCAAGTAATATTGTGGTGGTGAGTTGTCTATGTGGGGAAAACCAGAGTACCTTAGTATCAACTAACCAGAATGCCTTAGTAACTACTAACAATTAGTACCTTAGTAACCACTAACCTGAGTACCTTGGTAACCACTAACCTGGCACGAGTCAATGAAAAACTTTGTCACATTAAGTTGTATCGAGCACACCTCGACAATGGTATGAATAAACCTTGCAGGTTATGAGATGATATACACTGAATTTATAGCTAGGTGGATGTAAACTAAACAAGGCAAGAAACAAACAAACACAAAAACAGGTCAAGAATCATTTGAGTGTGAATCTGTACCGCAATACGTTTTCATTGTAGATACAGAAAGAATATAACAAAGCAAAAACCATGGTTCTCCTCCCTCCATCATAGGTGACCTTAGCCAAAAGCCAAGGTTCTCCTCCCTCCATCATAGGTAGCCTTAGCCAAAAATCAAGGTTCTCCTCTCTCCATAATAGGTGACCTTGGCCGAAAACCAAGGTTCTCCTCCCTCCATCATAGGTGACCTTGGCCAAAAACCAAGGTTCTCCTCCCTCCATCATAGGTGACCTTAGCCAAAAACTAAGATTCTCCTCCCTCCATCATAGATGACCTTGGCCAAAAACCAAGGTTCTCCTCCCTCCATCATAGGTGACCTTGGCCAAAAACCAAGGTTCTCCTCCCTCCATCATAGGTGACCTTGGTCGAAAACCAAGGTTCTCCTCCCTCCATCATATGTGACCTTAGCCAAAACCCAAGGTTATCCTCCCTCCATCATAGGTGACCTTAGCCAAAAATCAAGGTTCTCCTCCCTCCATCATATGTGACCTTAGCCAAAAACCAAGGTTCTCCTCTCTCCATCATAGGTGACTTTGGCCAAAAACCAAGGTTCTCCTCCTTCCATCATAGGTGACCTTAGCCAAAAACCAAGATTCTCCTCCCTCCATCATAGGTGACCTTAACCAAAAATCAAGGTTCTCCTCCCTCCATCATAGGTGACCTTAGCCAAAAACCAAGGTTCTCCTCCCTCCATCATAGGTGACCTTGGCCAAAAACCAAGGTTCTCCTCCCTCCATCATACTTGACCTTAGCCAAAAACCAAGGTTCTCCTCCCTCCATCATAGGTGGCCTTGGCCAAAAACCAAGGTTCTCCTCCCTCCATCATAGGTGACCTTAGCCAAAACCAAGGTTCTCCTCCCTCCATCTTATGTGACCTTAGCCAAAAACCAAGGTTCTCCTCCCTCCATCTTAGGTGACCTTGGTCAAAAACCAAGGTTTTCCTCCCTCCATCATAGGTGACCTTGGTAAAAAAAACAATGTTCTCCTCCCTCCATCATATGTGACCTTGGCCAAAAACCAAGGTTCTCCTCCCTCCATCATAGGTGACCTTGGCCAAAAACCAAGGTTCTACTCCCTCCATCATATGTGACCTTGGTCAAAAACCAAGGTTCTCCTCCCTCCATTATAGGTTACCGTGACCAAAAACCAAGGTTCTCCTCTCTCCATCATAGGTGACCTTACCCAAAAACCAAGGTTCTCCTCCCTCCATCATAGGGGACCTTAGCCAAAAACCAAGGTTCTCCTCCCTCCATCATAGGTGACCTTAGCCAAAAACAAAGGTTTTACTCCCTCCATCTTATGTGAATTTAGCCAAAAACCAAAGTTCTCCTCTCTCCATCATAGGTGACCTTGGCCAAAAGCCAAGGTTCTCCCTCCATCATAGGTGACCTTGGTCAAAAAACAATGTTTTCCTCCCTCCATCATAGGTGACCTTGGTCAAAAACCATGGTTCTCCTCCCTCCATCATTGATGACCTTGGCCAAAAACCAATGTTCTCCTCCCTCCATCATAGGTGACCTTGGCCAAAAACCAAGGTTCTCATCCCTCCATCTTATGTGACCTTAGCCAAAAACCAAGGTTCTTCTCCCTCCATCATAGGTGATCTTGGCCAAAAACCAAGGTTCTCCTCCCTCCATCATAGGTGACCTTGGTCAAAAAACAATGTTCTCCTCCCTCCATCATAGGTGACCCTGGCCAAAAACCAAGGTTCTCCTCCCTCCATCATAGGTGACCTTGGCCAAACACCAAGGTTCTCCTCCCTCCAGCATATGTGACCTTGTCAAAAACCAAGGTTCTCCTCCCTCCATCATAGGTGACCGTGACCAAAAACCAAGGTTCTCCTCCCTCCATCATAGGTGACCTTAGCCAAAAACCAAGGTTCTCCTCCCTCCATCATAGGCAACCTTAGCCAAAAACCAAGGTTCTCCTCCCTCCATCATAGGTGACCTTAGCCAAAAACCAATGATCTACTCCCTCCATCTTATGTGACCTTAGCCAAAAACCAAGGTTCTCCTCTCTCCATCATAGGTGACCTTGTCCAAAAACGAAGGTTCTCCCTCCATCATAGGTGACCTTGGTCAAAAAACAATGTTTTCCTCCCTCCATCATAGGTGACCTTGGCCAAAAACCAAGGTTCTCCTCCCTCCATCATTGATGACCTTGGCCAAAAACCAAGGTTCTCCCCCCTCCATCATAGGTGACCTTTGTCAAAAAACAATGTTGTCCTCCCTCCATCATAGGTGACCTTGGCCAAAAACTAAGGTTCTCCTCCCTCCATCATAGGTGACCTTGGCCAAAAACCAAGGTTCTCCTCCCTCCATCATATGTAACCTTGGTCAAAAACCAAGGTTATCCTCCCTCCATCATAGGTGACCTTGGTCAAAAAACAATGTTCTCCTCCCTCCATCATAGGTGACCTTGGCCAAAAACCAAGGTTCTCCTCCCTCCATCATAGGTGACCGTGGCCAAAAACCAAGGTTCTCCTCCCTCCATCATAGGTGACCTTAGCCAAAAACCAATGTTCTACTCCCTCCATCATAAGTGACCTTGGCCAAAAACCAAGGTTCTCCATCCATCATAGTTGACCTTGGTCAAAAAACAATGTTTTCCTCCCTCCATCATAGGTGACCTTGGTCAAAAACCAAGGTTCTCCTCCCTCCATCATTGATGACCTTGGTCAAAAACCAAGGTTCTCCTCCCTCCATCATAGGTGGCCTTAGCCAAAAATCAAGGTTCTCCTCCCTCCATCATAGGTGACCTTGGCCAAAAACCAAGGTTCTCCTCCCTCCATCATAGGTGACCTTAGCCAAAATCCAAGGTTCTCCTCCTTCCATCATAGGTGACCTTAGCCAAAAACAAAGGTTCTCTCCCTCCATCTTATATGACCTTAGCCAAAAACCAAGGTTCTCCTTCCTCAATCATAGGTGACCTTGGCCGAAAACCAAGGTTCTACTCCCTCCATCACAGGTGACCTTGGTCGAAAAACAATGTTCTCCTCCCTCCATCATAGGTGACCTTGGCCAAAAACCAATGTTCTCCTCCCTCCATCATAGGTGACCTTGGCCAAAAACCAAGGTTCTCCTCCCTTCATCTTATGTGACCTTAGCCAAAAACCAAGGTTCTCCTCCCTCCATCATAGGTAACCTTAGCCAAAAACCAAGGTTCTCCTCCCTCCATCATATGTGACCTTGGTCAAAAACCAAGGTTCTCCTCCCTCCATCATAGGTGACCGTAACCAAAAACCAAGGTTCTCCTCCCTCCATCATAGGTGACCTTAGCCAAAAACCAAGGTTCTTCTCCCTCCATCATAGGCGACCTTATCCAAAAACCAAGGTTCTCCTCCCTCCATCATAGGTGACCTTAGCCAAAAACCAATGTTCTACTCCCTCCATCTTATGTGACCTTAGCCAAAAACAAAGGTTCTCCTCTCTCCATCATAGGTGACCTTGGCCAAAAACGAAGGTTCTCCCTCCATCATAGGTGACCTTGGTAAAAAAACAATGTTTTCCTCCCTCCATCATAGGTGACCTTGGTCAAAAACCAAGGTTTTCCTCCCTCCATCTTTGATGACCTTGGCCAAAAACCAAGGTTCTCCTCCCTCCATCATAGGTGACCTTGGTCAAAAAACAATGTTCTCCTCCCTCCATCATAGGTGACCTTGGCCAAAAACCAAGGTTCTCCTCCCTCCATCATAGGTGACCGTGGCCAAAAACCAAGGTTCTCCTCCCTCCATCATAGGTGACCTTAGCCAAAAACCAATGTTCTACTCCCTCCATCTTATGTGACCTTAGCCAAAAACCAAGGATCTGCTCTCTCCATCATAAGTGACCTTGGCCAAAAACCAATGTTCTCCATCCATCATAGTTGACCTTGGTCAAAAAACAATGTTTTCCTCCCTCCATCATAGGTGACCTTGGTCAAAAACCAAGGTTCTCCTCCCTCCATCATTGATGACCTTGGCCAAAAACCAAGATTCTCCTCCCTCCATCATAGGTGACCTTGGCCAAAAACCAAGGTTCTCCTCCCTCCATCATAGGTGACCTTAGCCAAAATCCAAGGTTCTCCTCCTTCCATCATAGGTGACCTTAGCCAAAAACAAAGGTTCTCTCCCTCCATCTTATATGACCTTAGCCAAAAACCAAGGTTCTCCTTCCTCCATCATAGGTGACCTTGGCCAAAAACCAAGGTTCTACTCCCTCCATCATAGGTGACCTTGGTCAAAAACAATGTTCTCCTCCCTCCATCATAGGTGACCTTGGCCAAAAACCAATGTTCTCCTCCCTCCATCATAGGTGACCTTGGCCAAAAACCAAGGTTCTCCTCCCTTCATCTTATGTGACCTTAGCCAAAAACCAAGGTTCTCCTCCCTCCATCATAGGTGATATTGGCCAAAAACCAAGGTTCTCCTCCCTCCATTATAGGTGACCTTGGTCAAAAATCAATGTTCTCCTCCCTCCATCATAGGTGACATTGGCCAAAAACCAAGGTTATCCTCCCTCCATCATAGGTAACCTTAGCCAAAAACCAAGGTTCTCCTCCCTCCATCATATGTGACCTTGGTCAAAAACCAAGGTTCTCCTCCCTCCATCATAGGTGACCGTGACAAAAAACCAAGGTTCTCCTCCCTCCATCATAGGTGACCTTAGCCAAAAACTAAGGTTCTCCTCCCTCCATCATAGGCGACCTTATCCAAAAACCAAGGTTCTCCTCCCTCCATCATAGGTGACCTTAGCCAAAAACCAATGTTCTACTCCCTCCATCTTATGTGACCTTAGCCAAAAACAAAGTTTCTCCTCTCTCCATCATAGGTGACCTTGGCCAAAAACGAAGGTTCTCCCTCCATCATAGGTGACCTTGGTCAAAAAACAATGTTTTCCTCCCTCCATCATAGGTGACCTTGGTCAAAAACCAAGGTTTTCCTCCCTCCATCTTTGATGACCTTGGCCAAAAACCAAGGTTCTCCTCCCTCCATCATAGGTGACCTTGGCCAAAAACCAAGGTTCTCCTCCCTCCATCATAGGTGACCTTGACCGATTTTTGCTATCCTGCTAAGACCCTTTGTTTAACTTGCTCCCAAACAACGCTATTTTACTTAGTTGACCGATCTTTTGATATTTAGCGTACCTGGTGAAGGTTATTCCAGAAATGCCTCGTGCACACAAAATTTGATGTCTACGTATTTGATTAATTATTCATTAATTGTTGTTGAAGACGAACACAGAATGACAAAATCTGAAACAATATCAGAGTAAAGAGACAACCAGATAACACAAACAAACAACACAAACATGAAGGTAAACAAAGTAAAACCAACAAAATACCTCACAATATAGACTACCAACAAATCCAGATGTCAGGCCAGTTACCCCTTAGGGATAAGTGTTCATATCCTATTCCTCTAATAACATCCGTCGTGTACTGTCTGGCCGATAGGAACGTCGTTATTATAGAGAAATCTTGATGGGCGCCACATTGCCTAAATAAACACACTGAACACAAAGTTTAACAAAGTTCTTATAAATATATATACCATGAGTATCTACATTTAGTGTTTCTTTGGAATTTGTATGATTGATTTGATCTTTTCAGTTCTGATGGTTCAATTACCAGAGGGAAGAAATATGAACTGCTTGACAATATACGAGATGCAATATCGGACGGGAGATTTTGTACGGAAGTAACAGCAGTATTATTTATAATGAAAGAGAACAAACTACGTCAAGCTATCGCGGAACATATCAAGAAAGCTACTATGAGAAACAGTCAGTCCATTAAAAATGTGGAACCTCAATCGGCAACTTTTGAGAGACTCGTCGTCCCTATTCAACCTGTTGAAAATGACGATGATGAAACTTTCCATCCACATTTAGACCAATCTCAAAATGATGAAACTCGTGCAAAGGTTGTGCAATGAAAATATATGTGTTTAACATTTCGTGTACGTTTTTCAACGTTTTAATTCCGATTTTAACATTTTGCATTGGTGGTCGAAATACTAAAATGGTTCATAGCGACCATTTTCATTTAGCAAAGTTCCGCAGGATTTTTAATGCGGAAATTTCAAATGACTTTACACAATAACTAGAGACATTTTATGACCTGTGAGCATACTTACATATTAAAATGTACTTGCCTTGTTCATTAATATACTTTAATATGTCAAACACATGATTTTCATATCAGTAACATAACAGGTGCCACTATAGTAGAACACAGGACCTGTTTACTCTTACGGTTTTTGTAGGATTCTTGGTACTCAATCCGTGTAGTGTGTTGTAGTGTCTTCTTCTCCTTTTTATTTTGGTCATTGTGTTGTCTGTCCTTACGATTTACGGCTTTTGGTTATCCCTTTGTTATCTTCAAACTTTTCCCCATTTCCCTGTGTGTCGCCCTCGTCAACATTTAATTGAACTCAGCGTAGAAGATTTCAGAATTTGAATTCTGCTACGTTTTGTAGACGACTATAAATCGTCAGTTGTACAATATGGATGACTTAATCAAGTCCACACTCCTTACACAACCTGTTCTAGATTCAGTTACTTCCAATGAAAAAGTAATGACGAAAGGTGAAGGACATCTAAAGAATGTCATTACATCTGCTGTAGCCGAAGCCGTGTCAAATGCGATGAAACCATTAATAGGCATGATATAACAAGAAAACACAACACTTAAACTAGACGATGTCAATCTACGTAGAGACATTATACATCTAAGTAGCAGAAACCTTTATTTAACCTTTTTATTGTTTATTTTATTTGGATTACGTATATATTACGCGATGTCAGCGGATTTCAAACTTTGTATAAAGTGTGATAAATTGATTAATATTTTGGACGGTCACGATGATTGTTACCATCATCGAGTTTGTAACAGTGAATTTCCGTGTGAGATATGTAAATCTTGTACATCGGAAAAACGTCAGTCGGTCGAACGTATGATTGACAAAGCTCGAATGGCTGCTACGAAAAAACAATCGAGATCGACTGATGTTGAGACTTGCCCTTCAAGTCCTCCTACGGGGACACGACAAGTTGTTGCTTCAAGCAATCTTACGAGGGCCGATAACCAAAACAATCAAAGTCTTCTTACGGGGACAGTAACCACCCAAAGTCCTCACGGGGACAGTAACCAGCCAAAGTCCTCGTACGGGGACAGGATCCGTACAAAGTCCTATTGTGGGGACAGGGACCTTCCAAAGTAACTCCCCTGTAGGTATTGGCATTGTCTATGATATTCACACATCTAATATCGATCTTAATGCTCAGGCACGAACTGAAATGTTGTCTAATCCATTTATGTGGATGTTTAATTCGCCCAATCAACAAGACTTTTGAAAGATTTTATAGACAAGAGAGTTCAAGAGGCCTTTAATCCTACCCTCTTGATGTCGGCAGCAACGTCTGCTGCCACTTTTATCTCAAATACCACAACCTCTGTTTCCACAAGGGTGTCATGTACTACAAACACGACTATGTCAACCTTCTCAAATGTAAGACATAGATTTGACAAGTTCTCCAATAACTCCAATGATTATGCGGATGTCTCGGAAGACGAGTCCGAGTTTTCAGTTTTGGCTCGTAGCCAGTCATTGGAGTAAAAGAGTGACAATGGGGATAATGAAAATCCATACCAGAATTCAGTGGCTGGTACTTGCTCAGACCAAATTTTTGTAGATCATGCAGATACATTGTGTATTAACAATAATTTTGGCTATGCAAACCTTATGTGTAAAGTAGCATCAGAACTTGGTATCACGGTTGATAGTGAAAAATCACAGGAGGTCCAGTACCAATCTGTCTCGGATCACTTGTCATGTGACAAGAAAAATAACTCCTCACCAAGATGTAAGCTTCCCTTAGATGGGGTTGTCTTGAATGCTTTACATTCCGTCGATAAGGAATTTGTGAATAAAGGTACCCTACGTACTTTCAAAGCCTCAGTTGATGAGAAATTCCAGATCAGTGGTGATCATTTTAATCAATTCTGTACCCCTCCTCATTTAGATGAAAATGCAGAGGAAGGTTTGACAAGTTGCAATGTACTACAGGGTCAGAATAAAAACTTTGGATCTAAAAAATCACATTTTCATTTTAAGATTTGTTTGTACAAAACATATAATTAAAAAAGATTGATTCTCAGTCTAGGCTTTTGTTGCGCCAAATATCACATGGTGTCTTGCTAACTTCGTATATTGCCAAGGTTAATAATGATGATGATAGACTTGTTGCATTACATGCATTGCTTCAAGTTTTCAAAGCAATGGCTGATGATACTGCTCGTATTGCAGTTAATTCTGTTAAATGTAGACGAGTCTTGCATATTAAGGAGATGTCCTTTAAGAATAAGTCTACAGAAAACAAACTGAAACAATTATCTACTCTTGGTCCTAATTTATTTGCCGGCAAGTTTTTTTATTTGCTTCATGACAGTGCTGGAAACATCCGTGATGCAAAGGAGACTCTGCATCTAAGAAAAATAAAAGTAGTTGACAAACAAGAGTCTAAGTACTCAAACTTGCATGTAGGGGCCAAACGCAAGGTTGTGGATGGTGATTACTCAGCTGACTCTGCTAAACAAATACAAGTCCTCTGGTCCACATCAAAAACACAAATCAAACAACCAGGACAGAAGTGGTCAAAGTTCAGTTTCTGACTCTTTTCAAAAAAGGGACCACGACAGCTGGGGTTTCGTCCCCGGAAGTAAAAAGATTGATAAGTTATGTACAGTTAGTCCAGGATCAGACCCAGGTAGGGTGTCATATACAGAATGATGTGGATAAATGGAAGCAGGTAACTTCCTATCCCTGTGTGTTGAAAATAGTAGAGGAAGGGTTGCGTCTAAAATTTGTAAGCAAACCTCCAAAGTCCGGAGTGCGGACAACAAATTTGTTACATATTGTACATATGTCAAATATTTTAGAAGAGGTAAAAAAAAATATCAGGAAAAAGTGCTATAGAATTAGTTCCACCAGGTCAGGAAGGCCAGGGTTTTTACAGCACCTTTTTCATTGTTCCAAAATAAGACGGAGGTCTCCGTCCAATATTAAACTTGAAGCCTCTCAATGTACATGTATACATGGAAAAATCTCATTTCAAGATGGAAACACTAAGATCAATAATTCAAGCCCTCCGTGTGGGGAAGTGGGGAGTCCACCTTAGATCTACGAGATGCGTACCTACAAATATCCATGTTTCCACCTCACAGGAAGTATCTGAGGTTTTGTGTACATGGAGTTCATTACCAATTTCGAGCCATGCCCTTCGGCATCACAGTTGCACCAAGGGTTTTTACCAAACTAATGGCTGCAGTAGGTGGTCATCTACGCAGTCAACAAACTCACATTTTTATGTATCTGGACGATTGGCTAGTCAAAAATCAGATTCGAGAATTGTTACTTCATCAATTAAATCAAACAATGCAACTTCTGGTAGATCTAGGATTGATAATCAATTAGACAAATGCCATTTAGTGCCTTCACAGCAGTTTTCAACCTGAACAAAGGGTTAGTTCTCCCCTCAGAGAACAGGTTTTTGGCAATCGAACAAACAATTGCAGATATTATCTACATCCGCCAATGTCCAGCTTCCCATTTTTTACGACTGTTGGGACTAATGGCTTCATGCATAGACACAGTTCCATATGGCCGTTTACATATGCGTCCTATCCAAATATACCTTCTTTATTTCTGGCTCCCACATATAGATAGACTACAGTTCAAAATTCCAGTTTTCCCCATTGTGGCAACAAGAGAGGAATATTTTCAGAGGGGTACTCCTGCAGGGATATCCACACAACAAAGTTATGTGGACAGATGCATCCAAGTGGGGTTGGGGTGCACATATAGGCACTTGTCAGGTGGCAGGTCAGTGGCCGAAGGAATTGATCAATCATCATATCAATTGGCGAGAGATGAGAGCTGTATGGAATGCTTTGATAGAGTTCCAGGAAGAGATTCAGGGAGAGAATCTGATTATCAGATGCGACAATGCCACAGTAGCGGCATATATAAACAAGCAAGGGGGAACCAAATCAATACCGCTTTGTCTTCTTTTATGGGACATGATGCAGTGGTGTTTAAAACACAGCATTCACATCCATGCAGCTCATATTCCAGGGAAAAAGAATTGTCTGGCAGACAAGTTGTCCCGGGGTCAGAAACTTGTGCGTTTAACAGAATGGGCGCTCAAATCATCAATAGTTCAACATATTTTTCAAATAATGGGAACCCCAAACATAGATCTCTTTGCCACTTGTGCCAACTCTCAGCTTCCAGTGTTTTGTGGTCCTTATCCAGATCCACTAGCATGTTCAAGCGATGCACTGTCTGTGAGTTGGGAGGGGGTGTTAGCATATGTATTTCCTCCCCCATACTCATTCCCAAAGTCTTAATGAAAGTCAGACAAGAGAAATGCTTAATTCTTCTAGTAACGCCTTTAGCTCCACATCAGTCTTGGTTTCCTCTGCTTCTGGAGTTAATAGTGGATGTTCCTCTAAACTCTAAAACTACCAGTATTACACGACCTGTTGTCTCAGAACAGAGGTCTGTCATTACATCCAAATCAAAGAAATCTAAATCTGGTAGTGTGGAAAATATCTGCAGATCAAAATCTTCAAAGCAGTTTTCTTCAATAGCTTCCAAATACATGGAACAATCTATCAGATCCTCCACACGGAGATTGTATTCCGTTAGATGAGAAATATTTAGTAGCTGGTGTGCCGAAAGGCAAATCAGTCCCACTTCAGCCTCTGTAGGTAATGTGGCTAACTTTTTTGTTTATTTACATTCAGTTAAAAAGTGTAAAGTGGCTACTATTATAGGTTATGGATTAGCAATCAGTTCAAAACATAAAGGTTGGGGTGGTCATTCAGTTAGCACTAATGGTGACCTTTCAAGATTAATCAAAGGTATTTTTAATTCAAATCCGACTTTGAAACCACTTCTCCCTAACTGGGATTTACCTTCGGTACTTTGGAGGTTATGTGATCTACCTTTTGAACCTCTTTTATCTTGTGATATAAATTTTTTAACATGGAAAACAGTATATTTAATTGCATTAACAACAGCATCCAGGGTTAGTGAGTTACGCACATTATCTTTGAAAGATGGAAATTTGAGATATGAGAGACATGGCATTAGACTGTTGCCTAATTTACAATTTCTCAGTAAGACACAGCGTTTAAATAACCCATGGATTCCAATTTTCATTCTGTCTTTTCATAATTATGCTACAGAGGCTAGAGATTTGTTACTTTGTCCATATAGGGCATTGTATATAAAACGAACTGAACCTCAAAGGAAAGGGATTGATTCAGAGTGCTTGTTTATTACATACCAAAAAGGAGTTTGTAAACCAGTTTCGAAAAATTCAGTGGCAAGATGGATCGTTTCATTAATTAAGTGGATGTATGAAGAAAGAAGACACCAGCAAACATTTAAGTACAGTGCGTGCTCATGGTGCAAGAAAACTTGCTACTTCTTGGGCCTTGTTTAATGGAGCGTCCATACCTGAAATTATCAGATCAGCTCATTGGGCATCTGAAAGTACTTTCACTTCATTCTACATGAAGGATATGCCTACCAAAGATACAATATTTGCTAGATCAGCTATATTAGAGACAGCCAAGAGGAAGTTTTAGGAGGTGGGTAAATGTTATTTTTAATTAGGCCTTCCCTCCTCCCATGAATTCTACAAAGTCGAGGAATTATGTATTGCAAAAGTTGATGCAGGTAAGTATAGATAGTGAAATAAACTGTGCGTTTTTGAGTAAAACGCTTGTTTATGAAGTATCTATACCTACCTGCATCACCCGCCCTCCTCCCCATACGGCCTTTTTGTCCTTAAGTTGCCCTTACAACTGAAAACGAGGCTCGTATTTAAAGGGAGGTAACCGATGGGATGTTGAGGCGGGAAATTTAAATTTGAATTCAGGCAAATGCTGAAGACCACTGGAGAACATTACAAAAAGTTGATGCAGGAAAGTATAGATACTTCATAAACAGGGGTTTTACTTAAAAAACGCACAATTTGTCACAGAGAACAAAACTTCACCAATCAATTGTCAAGGGATTAAATATTGCTATGAAAGCCAAGAAGATCAGCTCCTTTTGGACATTTGATGGAAGATTTTACAAAGGTAACCAAAGAATCTAGTAAGCAGTTAATCAAAAACCTGGATGATGTTAGACATTTAGCAAGATAAAAGGCTATATAAACACACGTACAATATACAACTCAAACAACGGTACATTCTACTCGCTGTTACATAAATCAAATCAGGGATATAACATTATTAGACCAGTGACACTAGTGGAGATTCACTACCCCACCTTTTGAGGAGTTTGTATTGCTCAGTCGTTAGCTTTTTGTGTATTTGTTTTGTCAACAATTGTTGCTTTTGTTTTATCTTATTAGTTTTGCTCGTTCCATTGTCTATCCTATATATAATTTACGGCTTCTGATTTTCTCTCTGCCGTTTACTTCATTGTATTATACTTGTAATTGGACTTTATGGAAGATGTTATCCCACTTTTATATCAACATGTAAGCCTGCTAATTAGACCACATCCCCCATAGTCCAAAGAAAACTATAGCAAAAAATGTACTTACATTAATTGTGCCCTCAAACAAAAAATAGTAATACAATGTATCGTATACCATTCGTTTTAATAATGCAATAATTCATATTATTGATGCTGCTCTTGTTTTGAATACCGGTGTATCTGAAATACTGCTCGCTGAACGTCGAAGTCCTTCAATGTAGTAATCTTACAGCTGAACGTTATAATTTTCCAGTGCTGCATGTTTTTTCTTATATGAATTTCATACTGCATTTGTATACCATTCTAAGTGTGACCGGACTTTTAACATTAGGAAAGTGGATTAATATATGTACATGTAAGGAATAGTACGTCGGGTTACTTCCATAATCTCATTTGCCTTTTCTTTTCTTTTCGTTCATTTAGTAGCCAAAATGTTTTGTAAATGCAGCATGTATCAATATATATATATATATATATATAGAGAGAGAGAGAGAGAGAGAGAGAGAGAGAGAGAGAGAGTTGGCTGGTGATGATGGTGTGTATGGTTGTTCATTTGTTGTACCACTTAAGAGAGAGAGAGAGAGAGAGAGAGAGAGAGACCTACCACTGGTTTACTACATTTGAGGTCTTATTAGACATGTACTAACATCTGAACCTGGTTATTTATTTACTTATCTACATGTGCAGTTATATGTAATCTTATCTTCTCCTCCTTTACAAAACAAAATTTGTCGTTTTAAAGTCAATGTTATTCTAGATTTGGACAGGTTTCTCTATTTAAAGTCTATGTTATTCTAGATTTGGACAGGTTTCTCTATTTAAAGTCTATGTTATTCTAGATTTGGACAGGTTTCTCTATTTAAAGTCTATGTTATTCTAGATTTGGACATGTTTCTCTATTTAAAGTCTATGTTATTCTAGATTTGGACAGGTTTCTTTATTTAAAGTCTATGTTATTCTATATTTGGACAGGTTTCTCTATTTAAAGTCTATGTTATTCTATATTTGGACATGTTTCTCTATTTAAAGTCTATGTTATTCTAGATTTGGACAGGTGTCTCTATTTAAAGTCTGTGTTATTCTAGATTTGGACAGGTTTCTCTATTTAAAGTCTATGTTATTCTAGATTTGGACAGGTTTCTCTATTTAAAGTCTATGTTATTCTAGATTTGGAC
>MJUT01030724.1:35360-53891 GCA_002080005.1 Gigantidas platifrons
CTGTTTTATGATTTGTCGACAGAGTTTCTGGATGCAGGAACCTATGATCTGCTGACACTGAACATATTCAGCACTATGACGTGTTTATTCGATACTGAGTAACAACACCAAATAAATTGATGGATACATTGCAAAATTCTGATGATCATATGCAAAGCAAGCATGACACATTACCTGTAGGCTTCAGATATGTTAATCTAGATAATTGGCTTTTGTTGCTCTCAAGAACCAAGAAGAGCTTAAAGATAAAAAAAAATGTGTAATCAGAATCCGTATATCGAAGAAGAACAGACAACACAATGGCCAAAAGAAAAAAAGGACAAAAGGACAAACAGTGATCTACAAAACATACACATAAAACTAAAGGTGGAGTAACACGAACCGCACTAAATACCGGGGGTGAATTCAGGTGCTCCGGAAGGGTAAGCAGTTCCTGCTCCACTAGTGGCACTCGTCGTGTTAATCTAGTTACAAACCTGGTGATAAGTCACGAATGAGGAAAGAACTGGGAAGTGTTTACGACAAGTGGAACATATCCGTGGTCATTTGTGACACATATATTCCATAACGGTTAACCAAGTAATGGTGACGACCGTAAAACTTTCAAAGTGATGACTACAACTTAACCAAGAGGAATCCTGGGTTCAGTAACTTCTTTGTTGACAGCAACCCTCTATCAAGGAAATCCTGATAGAAACCACAAGCTTTGGAATATATCGTATCAACTGAGATGTATATACTCCATATGCAGATGCTGCTAGAATGTTACTACATATAAATGGAACGTTCACAATGGGAAACTTGAAATGATCTCTCTTGTCGTAAAGTTCCGTTCTTAACAGTCCTCACTGTCAATATCGAGGTGTGGGTCAAAGTATGAAGCAGACCTATCTGTATCTGTGGTATCCTTTATTTCAAGCTCAATGGAATAGATGCGATTAACGAAATCACCAGACCTAGAATTATTTAGTGAAAGTACATCATCTATATAGCGGAACGTGAAATTAAAAGATCATGCTAACTTACTTTCGTTTTTCTTGAGAAGCCCCTGTATGAAGTCTGTCTCATACGAATAAAGGAACAAGTCGGCGAGAAGAGGAGCACAGTTTGTACCCATAGACGCTATCTATATAACTCACCTGTGTCGTTTTACCATGCTGATATTTACAATGGAAAGAAAAATATTACTTGCAAATGTTCATTATGAAATATTTACAATATATATTAGTGGTGAATACAACAAAGTGTAATAGATGACGGAACATCCTAATTACCGTAAGGGTTAGGGTCAAATTTACACAAGCAGGAAACACTATGAAGCTTGACTTTCTCTTTGGAAGATTGTTTGGAGTTCGGTAATTTTGTTTACCCTTATGAAGGCTTGTCCAGAATGTTCACAAACAACAGATGTGTCTAACGATATTCCAGTGAACTAAATGATTATTATTACTGAAGTTTCTGGCGAACTTTTGGAATACATGTTGATTTTTTTGGGGTAAATTTACGATGAGCTTTTGGTAAACATTGGGGTACTCCTCAATTCTCATTTGGTGAACAAATAAGTTTGCGGTATAGACCTTTCCAGTTTAGTAAGGATGGGAGATTAATTTTAACTTCACCAGTACAGTTTCATTTCTGTTTAGTGATGTTCACAGTTTTTTCTCTTTTTAGCTCACCTTGCCAAAAGCAATGTTAGCTTTTGCCATCACTTGGCGTCCGTCGTCCGTTAACTTTTCACATTTTAATCTTCTCCTCTGACACCGCTCAGCCAAAGGAAGTGAAACTTGGTAGGTCCACGCACCTATGGAAGGTCCTCTCTAAAGATTGCTCATTTTGTCCCGATCCCTCGACAAACATGGCCGCCATATACAATTCTTGTTTCTGATTGGCCGATTTAAAAAAAATCTTCTCCTCTGATACCGCTTGACCAAATGAACCGAAACTTGGTAGGAAACATCTATGGCAGGTCCTCTATCAAGATTGCTCATTTCGTCCCGATCCATTAACAAACATGGCCGCTGCAGGCCATTCTTGTTTCTGATTGGTTGATTTCTAAAAAATCTTCTCCTCTGTTAAAAGAAAGATAAATCTTGTTTAAATATAGATATCTGTATTCAAAATACAGTTATCTTTATACATGTATTGCTCATTTTGTCCCGATCCATCGACAAACATGGCCGCCATATGCAATTCTTGTTTCTGATTGGTCGATTTTTTAAAATCTTCTCCTCTGAAATCACTTGGCCAAATGATCCGAAATTGGGTAAGAAGCATCTATGCCAGGTCCTCTATAAAGATTACTCATTCCGTCCTGGTCCGTTAGCAAATATGTCCGCTACATACGATTTTTGTTTCTGATTGGCTGATTTTTTAGATTCTTCTCCTCTGAAACCCTTTGGCCAAATGAACCGAAACTTGGTAGGAAGCATCTGTATTTGGTGGGACGCACCTAAGGAAGGTTCTGTGTTAAGTTTCCTCAAAGCAGAATGAAAGGTGAGCGACACAGGCTCAGCTCAGTGTTGAGCCTCTAGTTTCTTGTGCAATGGTCTTTTTCGTAAAACGATTAATTGTGGTGAATTCCAATTGCGCTTTTTCATTAGCTTCTTTTCTGGGACATTTCTTTCTTAAGAGACAAACAAATGTCCCAGATAAGACATGAAATACATGTGACATTTCTAGCCCACTTTTGAGGACAACTGGACCACTTTTCAAAAGACGGCTTGAAACACCTCCTTCCAGTCAGACAATTCGGACCACTTCTAAAAAGAGATATCTTACTACTTTACATAAGATAATTCGGATCACATAAAGACATCGCGGACCATTGTTTTAATACATATTCTCATATATCTTTGTAATTACATGCAAGTGTGTCAAAGGTTGGTCTATATAATTAATGTCAAGAAATTAGTTTTTACTGTTTTAGTATTTCAATTGTATAAATTAAAAGAAAGATGTGCATTATTCTTATTTGCAACCTTGTATGCTATCAATGAAAATTAATTTTGAAAATAACTTCAAAAGCTAATGTTTATAAAATATTATTGTGAAATGAAAAAAAAAAGTATGTACATTTGTACTTAATTAGGGGAAAA
This sequence comes from Gigantidas platifrons, assembly GCA_002080005.1. Lineage (NCBI taxonomy): Eukaryota > Metazoa > Mollusca > Bivalvia > Mytilida > Modiolidae > Gigantidas > Gigantidas platifrons. The sequence continues at coordinate 38,456 of MJUT01030724.1, forward strand.
CAGATACAATAGGACATTAGTTCAATTATGTCATCTATTTCTCTGGAAATGTTAGGTTTTTCTAGCTCTCTGTCGTCGAACTGAGTAAAGAGCAATGTAACGTTATACATGTATAGCGAATTAGATTTTTTTTTATCTTTCACTATATGTGTCTTTAGGAAAATGGGTTAGATCAAGTTGTCCACCGATTACTTCAAATTCAGCTTCTTCTCTCATAAGTTGTCCTTTGGAATGCATTACCATTTGATATTGTCTCTGCTTCTTCTGCTGATCAGTTCAAATCACAGATATAAACCCACTACAACTAATTAATCAGTTTCTATTTTATATATGTAATACGTTACTTTTTTCTTCTTTTTTTGTTTGTTATTAATTAATTGTAATTAATTGTAACTATATGGTCTGTTCACGCCGATGCATAGTCGTCACAATAGGCGGAGCATTGTATAATGTGATCTATAATGTACAGTATATTTAGATATCTAGATATAATATAGGCTATCTCAATATGTCAAAATTGCCAATGTTGTGAAAAGTGGTTACAAGTCAATTTGTCCTAGCTATATATATAGAGAGTCAATATCGGTTCTTCAAAAAGTCGAGCCAGTTGTTTTCTAAAAAGTGGCCCGAGTTGTCCAAAAGGTGGTCCGAGTTGTCCTCTTTTTCCGGTCCATAGATTTACCTAAAAACACCACAAAGACCCAAAAACACCCCAAAACACACCATAAATAAAATGACAATATGAAATCAGCGGACAGATGAAAAAAATATGCATTTGTGGACATTTGTTTTAGGTCAGTGCTCAAAATTCTTCCTCACAATGGCGTCCGATTTTTCTTCCGTGATTGTTTAGCGCCGGTTTTATTTAATTTATTTATAATAGTCCATGTATTTTTTTTTTTTTTGTAATCTCTTAAATTATTCAAATTGATTTTCAAACAATTAGTAACTTTTCCTATGATTTATTGCCATTGCCTGGAATTATTTTTTTTAATTCTTATCATTACATTTTCAATTAAAAAAATTAGAAAATTCTTTCAAGTAAAAAATGTGTATTTGGGTTAAAAATACGAAATCTTCCCAGTAAGATTTGTATTTCGGTAAAAGCATCGTTTGTCCAGAATAAAAGTTATTGATAAAACGCTGTTTTTGTTTTGTTTTTTTTATTGAAATAAGCCTTGATCTGAAAGGGAGGTTTTCATTCCTAAATGTGTTTGTCATAGGTCAAAAGTAAGAAAATTCTTCCACGTAAGATTTATATCTCGGTTTTTTGTTTTTTGTTTTTTGTTTTTTTTTTATTAATAATGAATAAATACACATAAAAACATAAATTTCACATTTGTTCATTTAAATGTTTGTCTTCTTCTTCCAAATACAGGATAGACTCGAAGGGTCGAGTGAAATTATCCCGGCGTGGAGACTAAAATTTTGAACTTATAAATTGATTAAAAAAAATATATATATTTACATAATTACATATTTACAATTTTACAAGTGGTATTACATGACGGCTGGAGGGAATTGTATACCCTCCTAACCAGACCTGAAGCTGTCAAGGTCTGGAGCCTGTGCTATTGCTGCCGGGAGGTAGTTCCAACTTCTGATGGTACGGGGGAAAAAGAATACTTGTATATGTTTTTTGAAGTTGTAATTTGTTTATATTTATGTTCCCCTCTAGTACGTGTATCACTTTTGTTTAAATATGTGTTTGGGTCTATAGCCATTTGGTTGTTGATGATCTTATACAGCATGGTGACTCTGTTTTTGGCTCTTCGTTGACTCAGAGGCTCCCAATTTAGTGCGGCTAGCATATTTGTAGCACATCCTGGTTCTTTACTCCTGTAATTATTGTAAACAAAGCGTGCTGCTCTTCTCTGCACTTGTTCTATGTCATCAATCAGATCTTTGGTATGAGGATCCCAGCATGTGGATGCATATTCTAATGTGGGTCTTACCATTGTAGTGAAAGTGTGTTGTTTTATTTTCTGAGTGCACCCATGAATATTTCGCTTAATAAAACCTAGTGTTTTGTTGGCCTTGTTAGTGATGTTGTTGATTTGTGCGTTCCAAGTGAGATCTTTACTTGTGGTAACGCCTATTTGCTTTCTTCAACAACTTCTAGTATGTGATTGTGGATGGTATAATCTTGTTTGATGGTTTTGCGTTTTGTACCAGCTCTTATGACAAAACATTTATCTGCATTAAAAGCCATCTGCCATTTGGTTTCCCACTCTTGTACTGACATGTCAAGACTCTTCCTGGAGTTTATTGGTATCTGATGTTGCATTTACCTCCCTATACAATAAACAATCACCTGCAAAGAGCTTAGCTGAAGAGTTTAAGTTTTCAGGTAAGTCGTTTAGATCAGGAATAAAAGCGGACCCAAGACTGTACCTTGGGGTACCCCTGAGTCAACTGTGGCTGTGGATGATTTAACCCCTTCTAAAAGTACAAGTTGTTTGCGGTCATGTAGGAATGAGTGAATCCATTTTAGTGTGTTGCTGCGAATGCCATAATAATTAAGCTTGTTTAATATTATTTTATGCGGCACTTTATCAAAGGCCTTCGAGAAGTCCAGCAGAATTATATCAATTTCTTATTTGCTGCCCTTTTGGTGATGTCATCAAGGGTCTCTAACAACTGGGTTTCGCAGGATCTTCTAGCTCTAAACCCATGCTGCGAATCCGATAGAATTTTATGGATATCTAGGTGTTTCATTATACTTGAATTTATAATATGCTCGAGTGTTTTGCATTATAGATGTTAATGACACCGGTCGATAATTGGATGCAGTGTTTTTGTCCCCTTTTGTAAGATTCAATTCGTTTTTGTGATGTTTTTTGGGTGCTTTTCGGGTAAATCTACGGACTCTCCAATAGGCATTCTCAGTACGTCAAAAATTGTCCGCGTTTTGTTCTGACGGAATTTTAAGTGGTCTGATTTGTTCTAAGTATTATCATTTTATTTGTACTAACATCACCTTAATTATTGTTTAGTTATGTGACAACTGGTTCCTTGTCGACAACAATATCACAACACCTAAGATAGTCAGCCTAACTTATTGACATGTGGTACCAGAAAATTTTACCTGTAGCGTCTCAGGTAAATCATGAACTATTTATAGACTTTCAAAATGGCGAATTTGGATAATTAAGCACAAAGCAGGTATAATAAGTCCAGAACAAATGTTATAGTGCGCTAATGAGTAAGGACTAACCACTAAACACAAGACTCCTCACGCCAAACTTCCGATGAAAAACAAAATCATATAAATATAAAAGTACATTACTCTACATAACAGTAATTAAATAAGTCAAACGAGGAAATGACTTGTCACCGATATTCATTTACTAGGTCGAATTATTTTGGATAGGGCACATATTATGTAGTTTTTATCCATCGTTGATTAATTTTACTGTTATTTTACTTTTCAATAGATAGAACCCCCCTTCCTCACATGTGCTTGGAATATATCCTATTTGTCTTTTGTCCTATTATCACAGCACAGGTGGGAGGAAGGGGGTTCTACATGTGTAAATATATACAATGTCAATGTACATGAATGCTGAATCACAGACTATAATATGCCAATATTATTTCCATAAGGCCAAGCCTAAAAATATCTTTGTTTGCTGTTGCCGACTGTCCTTAAAATATGCAGGTCGGTAGGGAGGCCAATTTTTTTTTTTTTTTAATGAAAATGTACCTTTTCATAGTCTGATGTATATTTTGTGTGAAAACACATCTTTGTTGCATGTTTTTGTACTTAGTTCAATTTCCTTAATTACATTTAGTGTTTTGTCAAAATCAGTGGCAATGTGGATGGGTTCCAAAATGTCAGGTTCGAAACTCTCAGGTGATGACAATTTCGACGCAAGTTTTAATTTCAATGTGTCTGCCTTTCCGCGTGTGAAACTATAATCTTCCCATGTGTCATCTGCAGAGTAACTATATATGATATTTTTTACTATTTGGTCACCACCCTTTACTATTACGTTGCAACAAAGAGTTATGTTTCGATCTGATGGACGTTTCAAACACGTTTCCGAGGATGCCATCTTTGTCGAATCATTGTCAATGCTGCCAGACTTAATCGCATAGTTTTCAATCGTAAAATTATAGTAAAAAAAATTTTGTTTTCCAAACAGGTTAGAAAATGTTTTGAGTCGCACGTAAAATCTCGGGTCGGGCGGCAACGGCAAACAATTCAATTTTTATTTTAGGCCTTAAGTCAATAACAAGAAAACAAATTAATTTCAATATTGTAATATAACAAAAAAATATTATGAAAACTCAAAAGGTAATGCAAATCGGTTTATTTTTTCAAAAACAGATTTTGGTATTTCTGGATGCAGGAACACCTAATGATTTCTGTACCACTTGATTGATTGGATTTCAGACAGTCATAGTTTGACAGAATTGTCATGCTGCCGCTCTCTGCGAGCTTCTATACTCTTTCATTTCTCTTCCAGTTCTTATAACAGTCATTAGTAATTAAAATCTATCCTGGAAAATTTAAATCTGACAACCAAGTGCATTCTGATGTATAAATGTTGATGTACAGATTGTGTCGGGCATACGATGCTGGCAACCCAAAAAAGTTGATAATGTGAATAATATCGAGTCCATTTCTCAATGTTATTTAATTAAGAAAGGTATAGGGTGAATTAACCATTAACCGAACACAAATCGCTAACCAAAATGTATTATTGCTTTCTGCTGATTTTTGAGGCAATAAACGTAGCGACAACTGTGAATAGCTGAAGCAACATTACTTTCGATGTCTCTCGTTCCTTTTCTCTGTGGTATAGTGTAAAATAAGGCCTTGATGATTGTTTGAACACAACATCTACATTTTGTACATTTCACCATTTACTGAACAGATTTTTTTCATGTTAACCATTAACTGAATGCTGGCTTTTCTGTTCAACCAATTGTCAAACTCTTCCATCTACTTTAATATTTAATAATAGTATAATTGTATCATTACAAATATACCTTTTAGGAGGGATCAAAAAGGGGGATGGGGTTAAAGGACCCTTTTCAGAACTCTGGGATAGGACCTTTTCAAGCTCGTGAATTTGGAATTTATCACTTTCTAGAAATTCCTAGGCCTATTTCAGAATTTTGGTGACCACGAATTCTAAGATACTTCTTGTTATAAATTTACAGTTTATAAATTTCGTAAATTTATTGAAAACAAGATTCCAAATCCCTCGTGCAAAGTTGACCCAAGCTGGATTTCGGCTATTCTATATGGACCCTTTTCAATTTTGAAGTTCACCTTGTAACAAAACACTGTTAAATCAGCGTTCATGTGGTGTTTGAATCCTTGGCGGGGATGAACTTGAGAGAGATGTGAGCATGTGATTTTATCAACCAATGGTATCTTTATTTAAAAAACACTCGAAATAACCGAAACATTACACAAGTTTCTCTACAATCTACGTGTGAAGATATGGACAAAAGTGTTCGGCTCTTAAGTTAGTGTTCGGCGGAAGGTTAATTTACCCTATACACATTTTTTTAACAATATATGCATCGGAATGCACCAGGGGTAAGATTTTAAATTTCCAGAATATTTATCAGTGACTTGCAAGATTTGGAGGATGAATGAAGGCGAAAAATAGCTACAATATCCATATTGAACGTAACGGTCTGCAAAGACAGAGTTCTGTACCTAGTAGATGTAGATATCTCAACGAGATTAAGCCAATTTCCATCATGTAGTAGTCATGATTGTGCTGTCTGCACCAAACACAATTTTGCTGTTCTTGTAATTTCACCGATGGGTCAAACAGGTTTTACAAAATGTAGATTTCATTGCTAGCAATGATTTTGATCGACTCTGTGTACTTCTTTTAAACTATTTTTACTTGGGTTTTTTTTATAACATGTTACTCTTAAATTCCTTTTTTGTGTTAACCTACATTTGGGGATGGCATCATGTGTATGTTAATAAGATTATTAAAAGAGCAATTCAAGTAATTTTGAATTTTATTAAGACAGTTTTATAACAGTTTGACAGTAAATTGCTGATGTTGCAGGATGACTCGCCAGCATTTGAGAGTAATGGGTTATCAAAAAAACCCCAGTTGAAACGGATGCATAAAAGTTTTTAAAAAGTACACAGTTGTTCAAAAACATTGCTGGTATACAATGAATTTAAATAACACCTGTTGACAGCTTCCAAATCAGTGAAATTACCAGAACAGGTAAACTTCCCTAAATCGGGATTGTGCATTCCTTTTTCTTTTCACTGTATTCTCCCCCTATTTTGTACCTTAGTCAGCATTTATAATATTATAAAATTTCCAACACCTGTGCAAAATGTTAAAACAACCATTACAGGGGTGTGGAAATATTGAAATATTCTACTTGTCCCCGGCCAAGTTATCTGAAAAAAGTTACTTGTCCTGTTTTTTTTTGTTTTTTTTTTTTTATAAACATTTGATACTTGCAAACACAGTTGCTAACTAAAAAAAGGAAATTGAACTTGTTTATATTTAATTATTTTCTATTACATCATTGCTAAAATTTGAAATGTTAACACAAACATCCCTGTCTAAGTGATCACTGCCCAAATGAAGACCATTTTAAATTTGAATTTCAGATAGGAATGCGCAGTCAGAGAATATCCGGTTGTTTATAGATACAAAATAAGCTGTGTTGAAAAAAAATCTCATATCAATCAAGTTAATTTTGATTAACCTTGACAATGGCTTTATCCATCAAACTGTTTTAGTTGTGTCTCCATGGGCATGGGAAGATACAATGTAAGTATCCATTCTGTCCACGATTTTGCAAAAAAAAAATAAAAAACATTAATGATTTCCGGTCAGTAAAATCAAAATATTTCCTGTACGGCTGTAGATATTGCAATATGAGACAATATCAGAATCCAGCAGTAGCCATGTGAAATCGGCTGGCCACTTTGACTGAACAGTCCGTTGCCGCTGTTGGGTGTTTTTCCACAAATTATGTGTTATGTGTCTTTTCCCGCTAGAGTTTACCGTTTGTTAACTTTCTCATTGTGAACAGAACCTTTCCAGCCTCTTTTTATTATTAAATATTTATCCATTGTAACGACTGCAACCCGATTTGTATTATACAATGTATGTTCACGGATGTTAGGCCCTGTTTTTTTTTACGAAAAGCCAAGGAAACGTCACATTCGGAACATCAATAAAAACTTGTTACACGATCCCGGTTTTCGTTAAGTAAATGCAGTACAATTCGGTTGTTTCGAATCATTTCCATTCCGTCAAAATTTTGTTATTTTCGTCTGCCAGATCACGTGATTTCGATGGAACTAAAGGCCCTGAGTTTCCGGTGTCAATGTACACAACAAAAACTCCAATCGATATGTGCCGTTTTAACGTTCGATTCTCAAGTTAAAAATATCTTAACATTTTCTGTAAAAGACATACTGTATATCAATTAAATTATTTTATTTGTATCAAAGACTTCAACGCAGAGACAAATAATTCTTTAAAATTAAATTTGTTTTCTTTCTTTATTTGCGGCTGTCAGCATCATGAAAGGAAAACGATCTGCCTTTATGTATATATTTCTTATATAAGACAGATAGTGGGGTACCGAACACCAGTATTTATTCAGCGGTTTCCTTGGCGTCTCCATATTACAATTACTTATAATCTACCGCATCTACGACTATGATATGCTGACGTTGTCACAGTAATAGTATAAACACCGGAAGTCGCCTGCCTATTTGTTCAGACGTCAAGACACGAAAAAGACGGAACGTGGTCGGAATTGACATGATTCGAAACAACCGAATTCGTCCGAAGTCTTTGATACAAATAAAATAATTTGATTGATATCTGTCTTTTACAGAAAATGTTAAGATATTTTTAACTTGAGAATCGAACGTTAAAACGGCACATATCGATTGAAGTTTTTGTTGTGTACATTGACACCAGAAGCTCAGGGCCTTTAGTTCCATCGAAATCATGTGATCTGGCAGACGAAAATAACAAAATTTTGATGGAATTTAAATGATTCGAAACAACCGAATTATCATTGCAATCGGGTCGTAATACTCAACTTAGAACTTGTACAATTCTGGTTATTTTTAGCTGCTTTCGGAACACCACTGACGCGATGGTTTCCAATAAAAAAAAACACATAAAACATTTATATAACTGTCAATATTTTACGATATATCATTTGAGAAATTTTCTTTCCAGAATACTTTAATAAGAAATTATTTTTATTTGTTGATATTTACTTGTCCCCGGACAAGCTAGCCAGGAAAATCTACTTGTCCGGCAGGTTCTATGTGCGAGTCGGGCATGGCAATTCCACACCCCTGCATTAAACCTGTGCTGTCTTTATCGTTTCTATCATCATAAGAAAAATTTGAAGATACAAAGGGGTAATCAAAAGCTGTAAACGGAAGGACAGACAATGCAATGGCCAAAAGGACAAACAACGATCTACAAAACACTACACAGAAAACTGAAGACCAAGCAACACCAACCCCACTAAAAACTGGGGGTGAACTCAGGGGCACCATAAGGACTAGCAGTTCCGACTCGCATGTACATGTACATGCAATGAATTCCTCTGGAAAACCACTTCCAGAAAAATATATTGCATTATTACACTGTAATCCTTTTTTTGACTAAAAGCTTCTGTAAAGGGTGAATTTCACGTTTTTTTTTCATTCATTTTAATGTAGTTTTTTGCAAAATGATCATCTTCATGAGTTATTGATGGCCATTGGGCCATTATATTTTGTTTAGCTATTTTGTTTCAAAAATGAGTAATAGGTGCCCAAATTTACAAGCAAAATGCATATTTGCAGTTTCAACCTTACTACATGTAGTAAACATATTAGAGTGCTAGTACTTCTGACAATGTTGGTCATGTGTCAGGGCAAGTAACTTTTGAAATAAAAGTAAGCTTATTACACATGTATGTCTTTTTTTTTACTTTCTTTACATTACATTATATTAACTCTGCATAAAAGACGATTCCTGAACATTGAATTTGCCATTGTTTGGGTGAATACATGTACCGGTAGTCTAACAATTTGCCGTTGTTTGGGTGAATACATGTAGTCTAACAATTTGCCGTTGTTTGGGTGAATACATGTAGTCTAACAATTTGCCGTTGTTTGGGTGAATACATGTAGTCTAACAATTTGCCATTGTTTGGGTGAATACATGTAGTCTAACAATTTGCCGTTGTTTGGGTGAATACATGTAGTCTAACAATTTGCCGTTGCTTGGGTGAATACATGTAGTCTAACAATTTGCTGTTGTTTGGGTGAATACATGTAGTCTAACAATTTGCCGTTGTTTGGGTGAATACATGTAGTCTAACAATTTGCCGTTGTTTGGGTGAATACATGTAGTCTAACAATTTGCCGTTGTTTGGGTGAATACATGTAGTCTAACAATTTGCCGTTGTTTGGGTGAATACATGTAGTCTAACAATTTGCCGTTGTTTGGGTACATGTAAATACATGTAGTCTAACAATTTCTGCTGTCTGAGCTTAACGGGTATATTGTCATGTTTTTAGACAATAAAATACATGTATGTCTAAGCTGTTTGCGGTTAAATGGGATCTGATACATGCATCTTGTAAATCACATTGAAGAGTTTAATATAAAATTGATTAAAAGAATCTGACCGGGAATAATTGATTGACAGTATGTATGTATGTATATATGGTGCAGTAAAATCTATTGAAATATATGGAATATAAAAATTAAATTTAGGAAGAGCACTGCAAATTCAGAGTTTTGCTGCAGGATACAATTGTCTTGTGGAGATGATACCAGCATTCTGTATAACAGTGACATTTGAGACCATCAAATGAACTCTTATAAATTGCCATAGGAGATGTGATATAGTCTTAATTAAAAATATATATATTATATTTACAATTTTTTCATATTTAATTGTGAGGAAAGTGCATTATGATTTTCAACAATCTCCATTTTTCTCATTCAAAACAACTTTAGGATCATTTTATGTAAATCCAAATTAGCTCAGTGTAGAATTTAGCTTCATTTATCCAAACATTTTCTAGTGGCATGCAACCAGACCTCCTACGCATATCACACATGAAGGTGTGATGATCATCTTCTAAGTGACACATGGCAATCAAATCTGAAAATAACGGTAAAACATTACCTTGACACCTGAGGAATATGGTATTCCAAAATCATATTTTCCAAATATTATCAATAATTTAGCACATATATCCGAAATGCACACAAGTCCTTATGTTTAAATGTTGTTTCTATATCTTGACTTTTCTTGTTTTTTCTCACAATTGGCCTCTCTGCATTTATGTCTCGTTTGAAAGGAAAAAATAGCAAATGGGTGAACTAAAGATTATTGTTTTAGTGTACATATAAGGATTTGTTTTGAGACCATTTTCTTTAATTTCACTACTGATTTAGATCTCATTTTCCATATATCTAATAAGATGCTATAATTGGTACAATTCCATCCTAATTATGTACCAACTTGCAAAGGGTCCCTGATAGGCATGTGTGCAGAAAAAAAAATATCCATCGAAGATTAGTCCAAGCGTAATATTAAATATAACTGGCCATTTTAAACAATGTGCTGAACGATATAGATATAACCAGACAAAAACAAGTAAAGAATTGTGATAATTGGTCCCCGACCAGTACAGATTCACTAAAACAAGTAAAGAATTGTGATAATTGGTCCCCGACCAGTAAAGATTCACTAAAACCTAAAACGAATGACAGAAAAATACTAAAATGCATAGGACCCTATGTTAAATGGGAAAATGAAACAAAATAATTTTTCTCAGATACGAATGAAACTTGATTGATTCCAAACAGTAATAGTTATTGTAATATAAGGTCCCTTAAATATTATGTTTCAAACAGTAATAGTCATTGGAAGGTCCCTTACATAACAATAATAGTCATTGGAAGGTCCCTTACATACATTGTAACAGTAATAGTCATTGGAAGGTCACTTAACATATTATGTTTCAAACAGTAAGTCATTGGAAGGTCCCTTACATAACAGTAATAGTCATTGGAAGGTCCCTTACATATTATGTTTCAAACAGTAATAGTCATTGGAAGGTCCCTTACATTACAGTAATAGTCATTGGAAGGTCCCTTACATAACAGTAATAGTCATTGGAAGGTCCCTTACATAACAGTAATAGTCATTGGAAGGTCCCTTACATAACAGTAATAGTCATTGTAAGGTCCCTTACATACATTGTAACAGTAATAATCATTGGAAGACCCCTTACTTTCTGTAACACAATTAAACAATTATGGTGAATTAGTAACCATCAATTTAACAATGATTGTCAGCAACACAAATATTACAATATATATCTGATTTTCATGTTTTAATGTAGATGTCTGTAATAAGATGTCATTTGTCAAGATTTACATGATTAATTTCTTATCACCTCAATCTCTTCTTTCATGAATAAAAACAATATAAGGTGATGTTATCTGATAAAGTGGTTTTGAAATTTGACATATTTCTCCTAAGGCATGTATACATCTATATAAGTATGTTTAATTTGTAGTACAATAACCACCATTTTCATCAACCAAGTATTGATGGAGATTTATATATTCAGTTATCCTGTCAGTAACTCCCATTTCAGACATGCTGTCAGTACTTCCCATTTCAGACATGCTGTCAGTCCCTCCAATTTCAGACAAGCTGTCAGTCCCTCCCATTTCAGACAAGTTGTCAGTCCTTCCCATTTCAGACAAACTGTCAGTAACCCCCATTTCAGACATGCAGTCAGTCCCTCCCATTTCAGTCATGCTGTCAGTCCCTCCCATTTCAGACAAGCTGTCAGTCCCTCCCTTTTAAGATAAGCTGTCAGTCCCTCCCTTTTAAGATAAGCTGTCAGTCCCTCCCATTTCAGACATGCTGTCAGTCCCTCCCATTTCAGACATGTTGTCATTCCTTCCCAATTCAGATAAGCTGTCAGTCCCTCCCTTGATGGAGATTTATATACATGTATTCAGTTATCCTCTCAGTAACTCCAATTTCAGACATGCTGTCAGTACTTCCCATTTCAGACATGCTGTCAGTCCCTCCAATTTCAGACAAGCTGTCAGTCCCTCCCAATTTCAGACGTGTCAGTCTCTCACATTTCAGACATGCTGTCAGTAACCCCCATTTCAGACATGCTGTCAGTCACACCCATTTCAGACATGCTGTCAGTCCCTCCCATTTCAATCATGCTGTCAGTCCCTCCCATTTCTGACAAGCTGTCAGTCCCTCTCATTTCAGACAAGCTGTCAGTCCCTCCCTTTTAAGATAAGCTGTCAGTCCCTCCCATTTCAGACATGCTGTCAGTCCCTCTCATTTCAGATATGTTGTCATTCCTTCTCAATTCAGATAAGCTGTCAGTCCCTCCCTTTCAGGTAAGCTGTCAGTCCCTCCCATTTCAGACAAGCTGTCAGTCCTTCCCATTTCAGATAAGCTGTCAGTCCTTCCCATTTCAGATATGCTGTCAGTCTTTCCCATTTCAGATATGCTGTCAGTCCTTCCTGTTTCAGACATGCTGTCAGTCCCTCCCAATTCAGATAAGTTGTCACTCCCTCCCTTTTCAGACAAGCTGTCAGTCCCTCTCATTTCAGACAAGCTGTCAGTCCTTCCCATTTCAGATATGCTGTCAGTCCTTCCCATTTCAGATATGCTGTCAGTCCTTCCCATTTCAGACATGCTGTCAGTCCCTCCCAATTCAGATAAGTTGTCAGTTCCTCCCCTTTCAGACAAGCTGTCAGTCCCTCCCATTTCAGACAAGATGTCAGTCCTTCCCATTTCAGATATGCTGTCAGTCCTTCCCATTTCAGATATGCTGTCAGTTCTTCCCATTTCAGACATGCTGTCAGTCCCTCCCAATTCAGATAAGCTGTCATTCCCTCCCTTTTCAGACAAGCTGTCAATCCCTCCATTATCTGAGACTTTTTTTTTGTTGGCCTATATTTAAGTAATATTTATAACTTTTAGTAGGTGAATTACAACATACACTGTACCTACAAGGTGATAATTCACGCATGGTTTACCTTACAGTTAAAACTCTACTACATGTATATCATGGGAATGAAGGATTTCTTTCTTTTGTGTAAATTTTACTAATGTTAGTTAAAAAAAATGTGTGATTTTTTTTAAAGAAAAGGTTTAGGAATGTGATATTCTTTGTCTGGGCAGTATGCTTAAACAATAAATACAATTTTTATTGTTGAAAAAGAGGCAGGATGACGAGTACAGATACAATGTATTGTGATATACTATGATCTGTCATTTTAATTAGACAAAAAATTAGAGAAAATCATAAAACAGGGGGGAAACTTGGGATGAACAATGTACATGTGACCATGTCACCTCTAACCTGCAAAATGTTTAAATGCTCAGATTATTTTGTAAAAATTTTGTCCCCCACTTCTTATAGAACCAAAATGTAGTAGTCCCATGGACCTCTTTTCAGAATATATATGGAGTCTGATTTTGTTTTGCACCAAATGATATTTTTTGTTACAGTTTAAAAAATCCTGTGTATGTGTTCTGTTGAATAGAAGCCATTTAATAAATAATGCTAAAGGTAAAGGAGTGTCAACAACTGATGTTTATTTACAAAATGTAGATGACAATATATAAAGGTGTGATTTAATAACTCCTACAGACAGATAACCTGGGGATTTCTCACGTCACAGAAACTGATAAAAATTAATTTAAAGGGAGTAATATAAGAAATATTACTAGTAATTAGTTGTTAAAAAATATATTCATAAATTAAATTATTGGATAATAATATAAGTAATTATACTGCTGTACATGTATTTTAAATACAAAAATGTACATGTATGTATGAATTTATTGTTGAAATTGATGAATTAAACAAACTTGTTATCAATATTCTTGGTTATTGATTGTTTGTATTGTGATATATGATGGTCGAACATGTTGATAAGAGCAGGGGGATTCTCTGATAAGAGGTACATACATATGTAGAACTCAGGTTCAAGGTAATGACCAAGTTAGACATATCAATGATATGTATATAATTTTCAGCAAATATAAGGAGCTAATGATCATGATAATCAAGAGATTTGAGTTATTATTAAAAATAAAAAAAAATAGAGTATTTTGATTAATTTAAAGGATTATCATCCAAATTAGCAGTGCTTGACAGATCAGCTTAATGATGCAGACAGTACATACCAGTTAATATGCTATAAAGTTTGACTGACTGACCTTAAAGTTGGAAATACAATCAAACCTGTATTAAGAGGTCTTCTTTGGGACAAAGATCAAGTGGCCTTATAAGACAGGTGACCTCTCAAAAGAGGTTCAATTCATATGAAATTTTCTGTCTGGACAAGAAAAATGTGACCTTTAATACAAGTGACTGCTTAATACAGGTGACTGCTTAATAGAGGTGACCACTTGAGTAGGTTTGACTGTATATGAAGCAGATAAAGATTGTCTCTGATGCCATTTTGTTGTTACAAGATTACATTATATACATTTTGTATGTACCTTTAATTTAAAGAAGTTCAATATTTTAAGTTTGTATTGATAATCAGTCACAGCAGAAACAAAATAATATCAGTTTTAGAGGTTTGTCTGTATCTTAAAACGATCAAGCAAAGTTCAGTTTGTACAATGTATATTAGTAATTAAACTCGCACATTAATATGTGTCACAAGTCGCATACTGAAAAATTAGTCAATATAAATATATCACGAAAACGGAAACATGAACATATTACGCCTGTCCTCGTCTCTTTACATTGTTATGCGGATGACACCCAAGCGTACCTAGTAATCAAACCTATTGACAATTGGATCAATATAGCTACTCGAATGGAGGCTTGTCTTACTGACATCAGTGCATGGATGAAATCAAACATGCTTAAGCTTAATCAAGACAAGACTGAACTAATAATTTTTACAACAAAGCAACGCACGAAGGATTTTGTCAACTGTAGTATCAGCTTTGATGAATACATTGTAAGCGAGGCATCTGTTGTGAAAAATTTAGGTGTCCTCTTCGACAAAACTCTGAACATGGAGAAACAAGTAGGTTCAGTTTCTAAGTCATGTTTTCTCCAAATACGCAAGATAGGACGTATGCGATCTTATATCACTGATGATGCTTGCAAAACGTTGGTCAATTCGTTAGTGATTTCACGTTTAGATTATGGAAATGCGTTGCTATACGGGGTGAATGCCAGCATTCTCTCTAAACTTCAGCGGGTACAAAACACAGCTGCACGATTAATATCACGAAAACGGAAACATGAACATATTACGCCTGTCCTCGTCTCTTTACATTGGCTACCAGTGCAGTATCGAATTAAATATAAGATCCTGTTATATACTTTTAAGGCACTCAACAACTTAGCACCTGTCTATCTACAAGAACTTGT
>MJUT01030724.1:69610-90979 GCA_002080005.1 Gigantidas platifrons
TCACTTCTGACATCCTACAATGTTTTACACAGAATAAAGCCTGTCACTTCTGACATCCTACAATGTTTTACACAGAATAAAGCCTGTCACTTCTGACATCCTGCAATGTTTTACACAGAATAAAGCCTGTCACTTCTGATATCCTGCAATGTTTTACACAGAATAAAGCCTGTCACTTTTGACATCCTACAATGTTTTACACAGAATAAAGGTTGAGATTGATTTGATGGATTGTAGCCTTATTCGTTTCCAAGCAAGATGCCCCAAGGTACCAAAAATGGTGTTTTATTTTACTGAATTCCTTTGGAAAAATATCTTTTAGAAAAATTCATAGCATTTACGTATATGTAAATACATTGGACATAAAAGGGGTCAAAAAGAAAGAATTTCAAAATTTGACCTTTTTTTCGTTGTTCATTGCAAAATGTTCATCTTTATGGATTATTGATGAACCTTTAAATTTTTTTCAATATCTCACCTTGCCATGTGAGTTTGTGCCATCACTTGGCATCTGTCGTCTGTCGTCCGTTCACTTTTCACATTTTAATCTTCTCCTCTGAAACCCCTTAGCCAAATGAACTGAAACTTGGTAGGAAGTGTATATGGAAGGTCCTTTATAATGATTGCATATTTTGTCTCGATCCATATACAAACATGGCAACCACAGGCAATTCTTATTTCTGGATGGCCGATTTTTTTAAATCTTCTTCTCTGAAACCGAAAGGTCCTCTATAAAGATTGCTCATTTCTGGTTGGTAGATTTCTAATTCTAATGCAATTATAATGTAACACGTATTTTCATTGGCTATCGAGAGCCGTCAAATCTGCAGTTGACAGGGCTGAAGGAATGCTATATTCATACGCCGAATGCACTTGTTTGTAAACAATATGGCTGACCCAGATATTTCCGATTATGCATTTGACGCTGACGACCTATTTAGGAGATAACTGTATTGTATTTGAAAATTTCATGGCATCAATTGGAGATTTGATGGTCGCAAATCGAGTTTACTGTCCATTTTAATGCAATGCTGAACATAAAAATGTATTCTTGCATATCCCTGGGTCTAAAAATCACAAAAATAAAAATTCCGGGAAATATTGTTTAACGACTTTGGCACATAAACAACGTGACGTCATATGAAGACTTCCAGTTTAAAATGTAAAGATCAAATGTTATTTGGCTTCGTGTACGCTTCAATTTAGATAGAATTTAACTAAAATTAGTTTTCAAGGTAGGCATTTTAATTATTTTGTGCATTGTTGTACATATGACATGTAGGATTTCACGTTTTCAAGATGGCGGATCCTTAAACAACTACATTACTATTTTTTAGCGGAAGGAATTTGAAAAGTGCATATATTTCCTCATTTATTTGTATGTTTTCAGACTAGTGTGTACACGTTGGGAGAATTTCATAAGAATAGGAATAACAGTACTGTATTTGAAGAGTTGTCGGTGTCAATTGTGGATTTGACGGTCGCAAATATCTGTTTTACTGGCTCAGCTTCGCGTCGCCAGTAAAACGGCATTTGCGACCGTCAAATCCACAATTGACATCTCCAACTCTTCAAATACAGTACTGTTATTCCTTAAATACTCTTCTCCTCCAAGTAGTGAAATGAACCAAAATTTTGTTGGCAGCACAGCACGTATGGAAGATTCTGTATCAAGTTTCCTCATAGCAGAATGAAAGTTGAGTAACACAGGTTCAGCCCACTGAGCCTCTAGTTTAGCGTTAAACAACAATCACTCACTTAACAAATGGATGAGACTTTGACATGTTTAGTGAGAGGTGGTTTATATATTTTGCACTTAACAATATGCCTTTTCCATTTTATTTCCAGCACCAGTAGATCCAGCACTTAGTAGTTCCAGTTCTGTGTCTGTTGGATTAATTATAGGAGCTGTGGTTGGGGTTTGTGTTTTTCTTTTCCTTATTTGCATAATTGGTGTTTGTATGCATAAGAAAATGAGTCGTGCAAAAGCACATGCGATGATGTATAAAGCAAGCCAAACTAGAGATCGCCTGGAGATTGATATGACCCCAAATAAAAGTGTAGGATTCACAAACAATTACTCATCAAATGGTGAACCATCTCCTGTTGCCAAGACAAAATTACTGAATGGATATGATGAAAATACTCAAGAATCTCCAAATTCAAACAGACGAGCCAATCGGCCAGACACATTAAGTTTTAGGAATGCATATAATAAACCAAAACCAACTGCAAATATTGCAGGTAATAAAGCTGTGGATAAAAATTATGTAGACGATGGGGATGACACTTATTATAACATGGACGAGGATCAAATTCAGCAACCAAATAGACCAAAAACACCTGTTACTCCAATTTTAAGTGGACTTCATTCAAATCCTAAATTTAGAAATTCTTATACAGAGAATGAACGAGATGCTGAAGATAGAGCTAAGAGAATTTCATACTCCACTTCAAACGATTCAATACATCAACGTCCAGCATTACCTAAGGTGCCAGTTACAGTTAAGACTACAAAGGTAAATAAAAGTATGAGTATGAGAAAGGCTACGAGGCCAGATTCTTTTGGTGATTTATCATCGTCAACACCTGCTTCTGATGAAATAGAAGAAGAAAGAAGAAATCACGATCGAAGGGAAAAACCTATGCACAGTTTAAAGCCAAATCGCAAACGTAGTCCAGAGCAAGAACGTAAACAAACAAATAAAATGAAAGATCAGAGGTTAAATGATTTGAAAAATGAAGAAGAGAATGAAAGGGCCACTGGAATGTTTCAGAAACAGTCAAGTATTAGGAGTAGTAAAGGGTCTCGAAAGTCACCAAGACTTGGCAAAAGCACAAAAGGATTTGGTCACAGACGCACAGGAAGTCGTGGAGATGATGCTATTAGTATAGGATCCAGAACTGACCTAGAATCTTTACCTCGTAAGTATCATAAAGCTTTTATAGTATCCTGACCTAGAACCTTTACCTCGTAAGTATCACGGGTGGTTTGCTACGTCACACGCAAGGATACTTGAACATCGCGAACGTCGCCTCGAGGTAGGTTTATGCTGTTGTACAATTTTAAAAAAGGTAAACTAACAAAACCAAGTAGTTCACCGAAGGGCCCACATATCAGACTTCATTGTTAGCATACAGTCGTTGCGTGGAAACCCGTCAGCTTGGCAAACACCTCTGTACAGTTAAAATTCCGGCCAAGGATACCGTTCACACAAGACCCATCCTACTGTACAGAAGTGGTTTTTTTTTAGTATGACGATATTGACTGCTTTATCCCCTCGCCAACGAAGTTGCGAAGGGATATAGTAACGCGTCCGTCCGTAACATCCTTGTGAACACTCTAGAATCAACATCCTTCAATGGATTTTGACCAAACTTGATACATACTTAGTCCTTAAGAAAATCTGGATTCCTATTGATTTTCAAGGTCAAAGGTCAAGGTCACCAGATCAATTTTTTACCGTGTGATGTCCTTGTGAACACTCTAGAATCAACTTCCTTCAATGTATTTTTACCAAGCTTAGTACATACTTAGTCCTTAAGAGAATCTGGAACACCATTGATTTTCAAGGTCATAGGTCAAAGATCAAGGTCACCGGGTCAAATTTCTACCGCATAACATCCTTGTGAACACTCTAGAATCAACATCCTTCAATGGATTTTGACCAAACTTGGTACATTCCTAGTCCTTAAGAGAATCTGGAATCCTATTGATTTTCAAGGTCAAAGGTCAAGGTCACCGGGTCAAATTTTTAGGCGAGGGGATACGCCATGCTTTGCGTTGCCCTTGTTGAGTATGACTATACAAAACATACTGACATATTTTATGGCTATGAGGCCTAGTCTGGTCAAACCAAAGACTATTAAATTTGTATTTACTGTTTCTCTGCTAAGCATGAAGTACTATTGAGTAAGAGAAAAGACTGGTTGGTTCAGTATCAGATATAATGTGTCTGAATGGAGTGACATCTCTTCCCCACAAACTGTTGCTTTTTGATCATGAGCTAGCACTGTAAAAGTATGATTAAGCTTTATTATTGATGTAGTACAGAGCAGACATCATCATCTGATGGAAATGTAACTTGTTCTCACCATGATATGACTGAAAATATGCTCATTTAGCCTTAAACAACAATCACTCACTTAAAGTAGAAAGAGCAATATAAAATCACTCGTCAGACAAGTTTCACTTCCAGAACACCGTGAAACACCAACATTTCACTAGCATTTCATCAACAATCACTAGCAATGTAAGGACATTACGGTGTAATATTCAATCTTCACAGAGTTGATAATTGTCATTCTAACATCACCTCACTCTTTCCCTTTGTTAAAAAAAAAACAGAATTATTTCTTCGCATTATCTCATTAGCACATGTGCCGATGAATGTGACTGACGTTTCCATTGGCAGCATAAATTGTGACCCGAATAATGCCGATAGAGGGCGCAGTATTATTCGAGTTACATAAATTGTGTGCGACATTTTCCGCAAGCGTATGTATAAATTACTATCTTCCAATCAAAGTATACTACCGTATTTGTACTCTTAGACATATCAGAATCGAAATAAATCATGGAAGCCAGAATGTGTTTTGAGTTTTAACATGGATTGGCGGATATTAGTAAATTTTATCCCTCGCTTCTGGCTCAGGATAAAATACTAATATCCGCCAATCCATGTTAAAACTCAAAACACATTCTGGCTTCCATGATTTATTTCTTAATTAATCTTTATAAATGAATAAAAATATGGTGGGACAGAGACAAACACCCTGCCACTGATGGCTACATTTTTACTATGTTTGAAAAGTGTTTTCAGCCATTAGCTTTGGACACAGAATAACAGATTTTTGAAAGTTAATAATACCACACATATACAAAAAATGTAGGAGAGTTTGTTTTTTTTCAAGTAGAGATTCTTTGGTTTGTTGGTGTCAATGAAACCTACAGTACAGTATATTATACATAGGAAAGGATCAGTATAATAACATACTAGTTAGAAACTTGTTGCTACCTGTATTATTAAAAACTTGAATCTTGTTGCTACCTGTATTATTAAAAACTTGAATCTTGTTGCTACCTGTATTATTAAAAGCTTGAATCTTGTTGCTACCTGTATTATTAAAAGCTTACTTTTTTAAGAATCAGGTTATGAACGCAAACATGTAATGTAGGCAACATGAGATTAAAAATATACAAAATGTATAATTTCATGAAAAGACATGAAGTGTAGAAAGATTAGAATGATGTGGTTAATGAGATCGGTGTTTAACACCACTTTCAACAATATGGCTGTCAGTTTCTATTGGTGGAGGAAACCAGAGTACCCATAGGAAACCACTGAACTGTGACAAGTCACTGACAAACTTTATAATGTTATATATAATACAACTCTAGTGATGGCAATCAGAAGATCAAGCTTTTATCATGAAGGACACTGATTGTTGATTTAAGGTGGATGCAAATCCAACTATCATATGATTTCCACCATGACAGCTCCCTCCTGGTACAAATAGAGAAATGAATGGATAAATATATGATATGCTTCCAGTAACAACAAAAGGAAAACACAGATTGATGTCAAACAAAATAATACTTATATGCAGAAAATACAGATATAAAACAAACATTTTCCCTTTATTTATTATTTTTCTTTATGAATATGTATGTTAATGGGAGTCATTAATAAATTCCATATAAATTACATACATGTATATATAGTGTAATAAATGTTTATATTTTATTTTTGATAGCTCTTCAGAGATCATCTTCAAAAACATCATTATATGCATCTAGATCGTCATTGTATAGTAGACGAAGAGGAAGTGGTCGAGGAGAAAGGTTGGAATCGTGTGCCGATTCTTTGGCTTCTTACGCTCACGATGACATAGATTGTTACAGACGATCACGTAGATCGTATAATGACTATGATGATGATTTCGGTGGATATGAAAAACCAATTTCGCGCAATGATCGTTTAAGAATGTCTAGGTCAGACCATGACTTGGGTCGTGCAATGAAAGAAATTTCAACACAAACTTTACGTGAAACTGCCACTCAAACAGGACATGAGGAGTGTGTGGTAGTTCATACAAAGAGAATTGTAAAAAGACGGCCAAGATCAAGAAGTTTGTCTGCCATGGGAACACAAACACAAAAAAAGGAAAGAACAAGGAGGAGAAGCAAATCTAAAGAGGATTTGGCAACCACTGATGATGAACAAACAGAGAAGAAAAAGCCTGAAATAAAACCAAAACCCAAGTCTAAGCCTAAGCCAAAACCAAGAAAGTCACTTACAAGTGTAGACAATGCTGTTCAGTCAGATAATGAAATTTTAAAGAGAAAACGCTCAAAAAAGCGGTCAAAATCTGACGCTCATAAAGCTAAGAGCATGGAAGATATTACTCAAAATTCTGTGAAAGAGCCTGCTGTTCCAGAACCCCAAATACCTCATCAGGTACATCACAGCCATACAGTGCCATCAAATCTTAGAAATTATGGACCCCCCGGGGATATCCCTGTTCCCCCTCCTTATACAACTCTACCACATGGTGCACAACCTGCACAATATGTAACAAGTCAGGGTCAGTCAGTATTTATACAAGGTCAGGGTCAACCAATAGTTGTTCAAGGTCAGCCGTTAACAGTTCAAGGCCACCCTGTAATGAATGGGCAACAATCAGTCAGACATCAGCAGCCACATAATCCTCAAAATCCAGTAATATCTGGAAATAGGTCAATGGCACATGCTCCAAGACAACAAAAGAAATCAAACTGGGACACTTTACTTGAGTTGACAGAAAAGCAAAAAGCAGGCATTCCAACAGACACGGAGTCAATAATAAGTTCAGTATTCACCAGCAATCCACCTCCAACTTATATGCCGGGACAACCAGGATATTATCCTTATCAACAAGGGTATAATCAACAGCTAGTTCAACAACTTCCAATTCAGCAACAACCTGTTCAACACATTCAAGAACAATATGTTCAAGCACAACCGTCAATACAATACCCACCATCTCAGGGCTGGCCTCTTCCTCCGAAGAGTTACCAGAATGAGTCGGAGAAAAGTAGTAGTGGTACAACAGGAAGTAGTAGTTCTACATCAGGCATGTATGTAGGATCAACGTCTCCCCCACAGTCTCAGGGCAAGTCATCATGGGACAGATTAAAGGAAATGACAGACCAGCAGTACAAAATTGCTTATACTTCTGAAAAAGCTGATCAAAATGAAAGTGTTGTATAGCGTTGTAAATATCTATAGAAAAAAATTAATATTGATATATTTTTTCCTGCAAAATTAAGTAATGTTTTTGAATTCAGAAATGCACTTATTTACTATGGACATTTTGGTTTTTATTATGTTTCTTTTTTGTTGATATTTTGAAGTTTAAAGTTTTATATTAAAGAGTCTGTTTGGTTCTATATCATTAATAGGTACCAGGTTTTGTTTTGCCATTATAGATTTATGTGAATACATAGGAAATAACCCCATAGTTAACATGAACTGTAGACACATAATATAGTCTTTGTTATGTCATTTCTACTGCTAATAAATAAATATAAGAAATATTTTGTATAAGGAATTTTTTTTCTCATCAGTGAATATTTAGATGGTATCTATCCTCATTAATGATCAAATTAATGTGTATTTTAATAAAGAATTTTTTTTTAAAATGGTAGAAGTTGAAAGGGACTAATTATATCTCTAAATTTACCTATTTGAATTGTGATTCCATCCATAGTATATTTAATTTTTTGTTTTTAAAATAAATTAGTTGTTCCAACATTTGTCCAACTCATAGAAATATAAGTATGAAGCAAAGATAATTTAGTGGTACATATACATTGTAACTCGATAAATGTACATCTTAGTTAAACTTGTGACGTGCAATTTAACTTCCTAATAATAATATATATGATTTTGTTTAAGCACAAGATATGCTATGCTATCATAGGGTATCAGATTATCAGTATATTGAAGTCTTGCATAATTTCTTGTATAGAACTACTCTTGGTATACCTTATTAGTGCTTTAGGATTTGTTTCATCTGTCCAAATCTTTGCTTTGATTTTATTTTTGTATTTTATCATATTTTTAGTGTGTTTTATGCATTACAAGTTATAATTATCATTTAATTAATCATCAGTAAATATTAGTGCAATTTTTTTAATGTTTAGAAAATCATTTATGAGCATCGTCTTAAAAAGACATTCTTGTTTTGTACTTCATCTTACATTGTCTTCAATGATCAATTTTAAGAGGGCCCGGGTGGCTCAATGAGTTAGGTAGTTGTAGGGCCCGGGTGGCTCAATGAGTTAGGTAGTTGGATTACCTAACAACTCATACAAGTCTATCACCAATACTGTGTGGGTTTGCGCCCGGTTTTGTAAATTACAAAAAAGGGTGCACTCGACTCGATGGTTCTCTTTGGGTACTCCGGCTTCTTCCACCACTAAAACTGGTCATCATGATATACCGGTAGCTGAAATATTGCTGAAAGTGGTGTTAAACACCAAAAATCAAATCAAATCAATTTTAATGATGAATTTGTTATTTCTCAAATATTTACAAATTGATATATTTACAGGAGGTAGTTGATTCTGTCATATATGTATCAGAGCTCTGGTGTAATAAAATCAGATAAGTTTTATTTAAAGTAGGCATGTTAAAATGACAAATACAGCACAAGCTATAGTGAGCTTTTGACCGACATCAAAATGTTCTGGTATCAAAAGAGTTACAGGCCCTGTCTGGCTTTTAATAATTCAGACTATATGTATTTCTTGAAAAACATCTCCTTATTATGTATGATGTTCAACATTATAGTGATATTATTTCTATTGTATACTCATTACTCTCAATTGATCTGCTCTATTTATTATTTACATTAAAAGAAAACAGAATGTCTTGTCAATTGAATGAATACATGTATTTTCACTAGTCCTTTTATTAGACCACACATATTGGCTTATGTTTTAAAATGATTGTAATTATACTTTATGCAAAATCCAATCAAGTGGACCAGTTTCTAAAAAGTTTGCTAATAATAATTGTTTGGTAATGACCTTTTATTTATATAATAATGTGGTCTTGTCCAGGTAATTATATGCCAAAACATTACCCAGGTCTAAGAGACATATTACCCTACGAAGGGAAGGGTAATATGTCTCTCATACCGGGGTAATATTTTGGCACATTACCTGGACAAGACCACATTAAATTGGTTTATCTTTCTAAAATGATAAACCTTATTAATCAAAGAATCAATTCGTAAATGCAGGCATAAGAAGATAAATGGCCACAGTGCACATTTAGTGTCTAATTGTCCAGGTAATATGCCAAAATATTACAGTACCAAATATCACTACAGAAACTTACACGAAGTATAATAATATATATTATTATACCTCATATATTAATTACCATAAATAGATTAATTTGATTGGACAATGGGTAAAAATCAGAACACGTGATCACACAGGACAAAAATCATATTCCACCACTTCGGAAGCCTTGCGGGTTTTCCCGACAGAGTTATCATTCTTTGACAGGAAAACGTCAGAGACACTCGGAACTCATCATTTGCAAGCAACCATTACAATGTGGTTTTTAAATATCTTGAGACAACGTTCCAATGGACTTAGAATATGTTTGCCAGCAGTATTTTACATATATGTCTTTTCTTGGGTTCATTCGGTATAATAAAACATTTATAGCATGCGGGTACAGAAAATATGAAAATTTATTCACCCACTAGTAGCATATTCCCCTCGGGCGATGCCCTCAGGGAATATGATACTCTTGGGTGAATAAATTTTCATATTTCCCTCACCAGCATGCAATAAATGCATAATATTATCTATGCCATTTTCATGGTATATGAAGTTGATGTTTTTGGAATGGGTACAATATTGCTAAATAGAACAGATGCTGTAAAAGTGATTAATGTTTGGTTAATTGATGATATAATTAATACAATAGGAACAATGGGCATGGTGCTTATCATTTTATTATCTCACATTAAATCTTGATAACAATATTATATTATATTATATTTAATCACATTTTTTGTCATTACTGTGTATATAAAATGTAGATAGTAAACAAAATCATAGTTATCAGTTATGGTACATCTATTACTCTAAAAATAGCTCTAATTTTAAAAATCATTGTCTTTTTTTAACTTTGTATTTTATTGGTTTTTTTTAAAGCACTAGAATGTAGAGTTAAATGATAAACTGTTATATCACCAGTCGTAAGACAATTTATTCAATCATTTTCAAATCAGAAAATTATGTATAGTACAACATGTAGTTGCTTCAAAATAATGTTCAGGTATATCTTAAACAAAATAATGTTCAGGTATATATTAAACAAAATAATGTTCAGGTATATATTAAACAACATAGATAAGCAGATGAATATTCATGTACAAGTTCAAATGTACATTTAATCACCATGACAACAAGTAATTTACTGTATTCTGTTGAAGGTTTCTATAATTTGTCATTCAATAAATTCCATTGTTTCACAGCCAAACCTTGTCATATGAAAGTTAAAGGGATTGATCAATTCATTTTGAAATAATCAAGTATTTTAATTATAATTAAAACTAAAATTTACTTCAAACAGGCCAGGTTATGACAAAGGTTAATTATTTTTTTTTAGTTTTTATTTTATTTTTTTTATATATGTATGCAACTTTGAAAAAGTTTCCCAACAGACAGCATTTATCTACATGTATACATGTATATATATATATAATATTAGTAGTGTGTTTAGTCTTGCCATTTGTAGGTGAAATGTTTGTGACAACACTAGCTGCTGGCAGCCATTTGTAGGTGAAGTGTTTGTGACAACACTAGCTGAATGGCAGCCATTTGTAGGTGAAGTGTTTGTGACAACACTAGCTGAATGGCAGCCATTTGTAGGTGAAGTGTTTGTGACAACACTAGCTGAATGGCAGCCATTTGTAGGTGAAGTGTTTGTGACAACACTAGCTGCTGGCAGCCATTTGTAGGTGAAATGTTTGTGACAACACTAGCTGCTGGCAGCAATCATTTATAGAGTTTTATTTAATTTCACTCACATCATGGGTGCCATTTATTGTCAAGTGTATGTATATTTTAATTTCAGGGTTAAGAATGTATTTTTTTTGTTTATATTTACTTACTTTGTATGTATGTAGTTTTCTTTTAATATTTTTTTGGCCAGTCTTTACTGAATGTTCTGATCAATTAATTAGTATATATAGTCTATGCAAAAACACAAACTGATACTTTGTATAACCAGATTTTACAAAATGAGGAATTTCATTACATAGTTCTCTATTATTGAATTAAGTAAGGGCTACTGACTGGTGGCTCTCTGTTAGAATGACCACTAGTGGACCATTTTTTTTTTTTGCATCTTTGGAACAAGAATCTTCAAAATCAAACCAAGCCTTTATACTGTGCCAAGGATCAGTGTGAAAAAAAAAATCAGAATGATATGTTAAATAAAACATATGTTATTATAAAAAAAGATATGGTGATTACACACGAAAGGTGAACAACACACTCATATCATAGTACCACAGAAAAAACATTTTGAGGTTGATTAAAAACAAACAAATACACAACATTTAAGTTTCAGATGAACAAACTCACAGCCACAAGTGATCAAGTTTACCAGTTGCTTGCCCATGGTCAGTGGTTCTCTCCGGGTACTCCGGCTTCCTACACCACTAAATACTGGTCGCCATGATATAACTGAAATACTGCTGAAAGTGTTGCTAAAACCCAATTAATCAATCAATCAATCTTTGTGAATACAAAATGGTTGTTAATTTAACAGTATACTATTATCAATGTTTTTAACTCTTACAATGACACACAATTGTTAAATGATATCATTTTGTTATTGATCTGTTAATATAATTTGTTAAGGAGCTTTTATGTTATGGTGTATACTATATGTTATTCGGGATCTTCACAGGGGATATAGAACATGTTCAAAAGCTTTATTTTAAGACGATACATAGCAATACAAACAACACAAGCTCTATTGAGCTTTTGAATCGTCTATCAAATAAGATAAATAGTAACAGAAAACATGCATGACAGTACATATAATACAGCAAGGTAAGGCATACAATTATAAGACATTACAACATTATAAAAAAAAAAGAAAGAAAAAAAGCAGCAGAATATTAATAGCACATATTATTATAAACACAAGCGACAAAGACAATTAAGCACAACAAACAATTTATGCATTACAAGCACTAATTGTAAAATAGCAATACTAAAAGCTTGAAAGGGAATATGAACCTGTATCCCCTGTGAAGCCTGAATAACAATTATATTCTGTTAAAGTCTTCTTGTACCAATATTAAAGAGTATTTCACTTTCCGTGTGAGATGCAAATCTTTTTGTTGCCATTTTTGCAGACGATAAATTACTTGTTATCTCCCTTGTTGAGTACAAAGACAAAATGGGGACGGAGATGAAAGATTCCGTAAAATGCATCNTTTTATAAAAAGTTTTATTCAAGATCTTTTTATTTATGTTTTAATATTTTTATGTTAAAACAAATATATGAAGCGATAAATAGATGCCATTTTGAAACTGTTTTCAATATACCTGTCCTTACCCAGGGAATACGGTCTGATATCCCCGTCTTGATTAGCCAATCAGATTGTAGGAATTCATTGGATACTTTACTTTAACGGAATATATGGATGTATATATCTACAGTGGAATCTGTCTAATCCGACACACCAAGGGACCAGGGAAATGTGTCGGATTGTACAGGATGTGGGAATACTCAGGTTTTATTTTACTTAACATAATTACTTTGGGACCATAAATTTTTGTCGGATATCACAGGATGTCGGAAAACTCGGGTGTCAGATTGCACAGGTTCCACTGTATAGATATATTTTTATGTGTTACTAGTTTTGGTTGTAAAGTATTTTATAACATGTAATTATATTTTAATTATACAAAACAAAGTGTATTAGAAATACGTACTGCCCCTTGATGATCT
Source organism: Gigantidas platifrons (assembly GCA_002080005.1). NCBI lineage: Eukaryota > Metazoa > Mollusca > Bivalvia > Mytilida > Modiolidae > Gigantidas > Gigantidas platifrons. Next base: position 82,651 of record MJUT01030724.1, read on the forward strand.
GCAAGTTTTAGGATATTCTAAAATTATGATTCTTTTTCTAAAAATATTTGCTTTATTTCTCAGTTGTTAAAGTACAAACATTAAAAATGATTTAGAATTCTTCTGCATTTGAGTAGGCGACCAATAGTATTATTATTGAGGATTGAATTCTTGACTATGTATTATGATATCTTATCTTTATCTAACATTATGTAAATTTTCCTTTGTAATTATTATATACAGACAATGGACAAAAGTATTCGCACGCTTCCAATTTACACTATATATTTCATATAAAACTACAGTTTTTCAAAATATTATCTTGAAATCAATTCACGTCCGATTGTAATCATTATTTTATCAACGAAAGCAGAAAGATGTGTAGTTTATAGTAGTAATTTTGAAATTACGTTTTGAAGCATGTTTTTCAAATCGCCATGAATTAAACACAGACTTAAATAATTTGTCTACAAAGGTACTATCAAAGCATTGTATTTCGAGAGAAATTAATTCAGTTTTAGCTTGTATATTCTCAAAATGTTTATCATAGAAAATTAATTTGAAATTATACAGTAAAACTACATAAAATTCTGTTTTTAATGATATAAAAATTATCAAAATCGGGTGTGAATTGACTTCAGGATAAGCTTCTGAAAAATTGTTTGTTTTAAATGAAATATATAGGGAAAATTGGAAGCGTGCGAATACTTTTGTCCATTGTCTGTAGATAGGTGTGAAATATGGAGATTTATCCGTGAAATAAATTCCGATATTTCACATGTGAAATATCAGTTTTTTCCCGCCAGAACTACTTTTAGACAACTATAAGTGTAGTGGTTACGTCCCTTGTTGTGTTACGGTGAATACACACATGATTGTAACCTGAAACAATTAAACAAATGAAAATAAAGTTTTAGTACTTTTATAAATTATTTTAATTGAATCATTTTATTTATACATTAAAATCAAACACTTGCTTATTCTAAATCGAATCATTTGACTAGCATAACACAACAGATTTAAATATAAACAAACAACGGCAATGTTAAAAGTGCATTGTAGATTGTCAGTTTCCTAATTCCTTTCACCACCCCTTTTCAATGAAAAATCGTCTGCTTTGAATAATCTTAAAATAAAAAAAAACAAACAAACAAACAAACAAATTGTCTGATCATTTTGACGCATATACGGCAGCTGTACATGTAGTCTCCAAATTTGTTTAGAAGAAAATGATTTTGACTTGGAAAATGTGGAAATGCCCGAATTTAATACTCTAGATGTCCAAACAAATGTTCCAAATTCCAATGGCAATACAAATGAAAATGTATATCAAACTTAAAGCCCAGCCGGGTAGATTTCAGAACGTTTCATTTGAGGACATTGATGCATTCCTTAGTTCGAATTCTGTTACATATGAAGAGATGCTGTGAAATACACACGACTCAGGCAATAACACATCGTGCCTGGGTCCTCAGATAAATCGGACTGACATGAGTCACAATTGCAATGAATTTTTCCACAACAACTTTACAAATCCTCCCATATTCAAATAAAATTCAGATACTCATCCTTCATTTAAATTTCCAATTTTTTTCATCGAAACGACAATACTTGACTTGTTTGAATGTGTGGCCATATTGATTACACACTATCATTGCTCGTAGATTCATACGCGTGGAATGAAATATACAAATTAAATAAAATAATATAAAAGAAATTTCGGAAGTCTATATAATAAGCAGTATAACTAATCGTAGATTTTGAATATCAAAATAAGACCACTCGTGACCGAATACGCATTAAGGATTAAACTCGTGGACGGAACAAGTTCCGCCCACTCGTTTAATCCTTATGCGTACTTCGGTCGCTCGTTGTCTTATTTTGATATTCAAAATGTACGATTAGTTATACTATATTTAACGATAGTAGCCTGTGTGATACAAGGTGTCTGATACAAGATGTTGTATCACCACACTGTGGTGATAACAGAATGGCACGACGATGCACGAGACGTTTTCTACCGAACTCCTTTGTCATGACGTCATATCGTTGGAATGCAGGGAAAAACACATTAATTCTCATTTTCAAAAACATAGTTTCAATATTTCCGGCAACTGTAAGTTCCGAATTTCTTTTTCAAAAACGTTGTCGGATTGTACAGTGACACTGAAAGTGATCGAACAGTAATTCGACATTGGTGAAAGAAGGACAACAAATAACGAGACATCATGCACAAAATGTAGTCTTCCTGAGAGTATTGTAAACAAAATTGTAAATATTAATTCGATCCTTGTTATTTGTTTAAAATTTGTTTTTATTGACATGTTAGATAAACTTATTACATACATAGTGTGTTGGTACAAGACTATGTATCAGGTCTTGCCTGTTGCATGAACTAACCGCATCACAACTCGTCGCTATCGCGACTCGTAGTGATACTGGTTCACACAACAGGCTCGACCTGATACAAAGTCTTGTACCACCACACTATGTATGTAATGGGTATGTATTATGTTGTTGCCTTGGTTAGTTGTTGTTCACTTCTGGTCACAAGCTAAATCCCATTTACATGATGTGAAGCCATTCTCAAGTGTTAATGTTTCCAAGACCAGCCATGTCCGGGGTTTCACAGATCAGTTCATAAAATATGTATCTTTATAAATCTGCTAGAATACCCTGAAAAAAATATATATATTTATCTTAAGGAAAGTATTGCTGGTATTAATATAGGTTGTTGTAAAGATTTTAATTTTTCTTTAGACAAAATTGATTTTATAAATGTTTGAATGGAGAAGCCATAATTATAATTCACCAAAGAATGTGTTCTTTATGGTGCACAGTATAAAACCTATTTTTTTACTCTGTGTTTTTTATTCTTTTGCTTTGTTTATTTTCTATTAGGGAGGGAATTGAGGAGGTGAGGTAATGGTTTCAATATAACCAAAGAAGATTGCACAAATTATTTAAGATTTTTAGAATTACTTCATTGTATAGTAAGCTAGAAACTGAAAATTTATAGATTCATTAATTTATATACAAATTAATAAGTGCTAGTAAAATTACTATATGTATATAAGTACTTGTCAAGTTTATGAAGTTAATTAGATTAGATAATCAAATTTAATATACTTGTAGGGTGAACCACTTGTAGACAAGTTCAACTCCTGCTTAATATGTCACAAATGACTGAATAATGCTGTAACTCAACAATGTGTGCAGTGCATGAGCGAGTTACAACGTTACTTTGGTCATGAGTGACATATTTTTAATAATGAAATTCATCAGTTAATTAATGTATTTATTTTATTGATAAATTTAATAGATTAGAAAATGTTTCTATTCTAAATTGATATAAAATTAGTTTAGCTGCACTATATTACATGTGTAGTGTAGGGATATACTAAACTGTGTATCGCTTCAAAAATCTGTTAAACCATGTGACATGGTAAAGTGATGTAACTGTAAAACATACAGAAAAGAAGACCTGACAAGGAAATGGCACGAAACATAGCCAGAGTGAAAATAAAAGTCATCATTTCAATGTGAATTATCATTTTTATTTATCTCTGTTAATTCTTGATTCATAGCTATCTATTTTATAATTAAGTTTCCTTCACTTATATAAACTAAGCTGCCATGTTATAACTGAAAAATTGTTGAAATTTTTATTATGAAACCATAGTAATTATAATTGCAATGTGGGAAAATTTGCAGTAGATTATTATATGGTATATTGAAATAATTGCACATCAAAGTCATTCATCAAGATATATTTTTTTAAATACAATGAAGTTTTTTGTTATATACTAATGAAAAAATGTCATCATTCATTGTTGTTTTTATTTTTGGTGCATCATGTATACAATTTGTTAAGTACATTTTCATTGAAATCTTTCAAGTTAATATCCATTTTAATACTTGTAATGGAATTACATGAGTATTTCTCGTATTAAATTCATTTTAATATCCATTTTTACTACATCATAGGTGTATAATTTCTTTTCATTTTGATGCCCAAAACGTATTTTACATATCAAAATTTTTCAACATACAAAATGTACCACCTATTTGATCTTTATATATTTTAATGTATGTATATATCTATATGATAAATATAATTTCACATTCATATAAAAACAAAATATTCCATCAAAAGAACTTTGTACTGACATTTTTCTTTAAATTATCTGCAAGATGTTTGTATTAGATTAAATAAATGTAAAATAAAAATATATTGTGTTTGATTTTAATATTCAACTTGTTAGTAATTTTAGAGTTTGTGACTGTATAGTAAGCGACAATGACAGTGAGTTCATTTCTCAGTGTACAAGGGAAGTTTGTAGATTATTGTCTTGTTCAAGATTTTACTCCCAGTTTCGTTCATCACTATGTGAACATACACATAGAACAATAGCAGAACGCATGACACCGTACTTTAATAAAGACATTCAATGGGGCAATACCTTGTAAGCAAATACATTTTCATTAAATGTGTCTGTTAATGCATCAAGAAAATATTCTGTGTTTCAAGTATTATACGGTTTTCGTCCAAAATGTCCACTCATAGTCGCCACAAATTTCAAAATTATACACCCCGATATTCACGACTATGGTGAAAAATTGGAAATTATCGTGAAGAGATAAGGAAAAAAATTTAAAAGCCAACACGTTATTGAAGGTAAAGTAAAATTAAAAGACCAACCCTTTATGTTTAAATTTTGGTGATTATATGTATGACATGCTAAAGGAACCTGTTGGACAAGTCAAGAATTTGAAGACCAAATTTGCTGGACCATTTGTAGTGACCATGATTAATTCACCCCCAAAATCACGGGTAAGTTATTATACCCCCCGCAACAAAGTTGTAGGGGGTATACTGGTTTCACCATGTCCGTCTGTCTATGTCGTACGATGACTTGAGTTGTGTTTGTTAGAATTGTCATAGTTGTATATATGTGTTAGATTTTTTGAGATTGTATTTTTGTATTTTATAATTTTCCTATATGTCCGATTATTTTGATGTTTGAGGACAAACATATTGGAGCAGGGGGGAATATGTCATAGTTGTATATATGTGTTAGAATTTTTGAGATTGTATTTTTGTATTTTATAATTTTTGTTAAGATTTTTAAGAAATATTTAGAAAAAAATTATTAGAAAGGCATATTTATAAATTTGCATTCCTAATAATTTTTTCTAAATATTTCTTAAAAATCTTAACAAAAATTATAAAATACAAAAATACAATCTCAAAAAACCTAACACATATACAACTATGACAGAATCTTTTAAAATTTTATCAGCTGTTTACTGGTCAAGAGAGGAGGATCCCTGTCATTTTTGACGATTTTCACTTTTGTCGTTCCAGAGTTATTGCATGGACTTGATATGACGGAAAATATGATTTTTACCCTATGTCGTATGATAACTTGAGTAGTGTTTCTCAGAATGTTTTGAAATTTTATCAGCAGATTACCGGTGAAGAGAGGAGGATCCCTTTCATTTTTGACTATTTTCACTTTTGCCGTTCCAGAGTTATTGGACTTGATATGACATATGATGGAAAATAGGATCTTTACCCTATGTCATATGATAACTTGAGTAGTGTTTCTCAGAAAGTTTTGAAATTTTATCAGCAGCTTACCGGTGAAGAGAGGAGGATCCCTGTCATTTTTGACAATTTTCACTTTTGTCGTTCCAGAGTTATTGGACTTGATATAATGGAAAATAGTATTTTTATCCTATGTCATTCTCAGAATGTTTTGAAATTTTATCAGCAGCTTACCGGTGAAGAGAGGAGGATCCCTTTCATTTTTGACAATTTTCACTTTTGCGTTCCAGAGTTATTGGACTTGGTAAGACGGAAAATTTGATTTTTCTTCTTCCTCCATTAGTGTGCATAATTCCTCTGGAACATTATCGCACAGTTGACTATGTACACGTGAAGGAGGGTCGATTAGTGTATTTACAAAACTTTACAGGTGCAGGATAAAACGATCTGGTTAAAAACATCTGAGGCTGGTCTAGTGGAAGCTGGAAGCAATCCCTCCTTTGAAAGCCTCTAGGGATTGCATTCTTGTAAAATCTGATGGAAGACTGTTCCAGAGTCTGATGGTAGACGGGAAGAAGGAGTTCTTATACGAGTTGACACTTGTGAATGGTACTAGGAACCTCATTTCATTTCCTCTTGTTCTTACACCGGTTGGTTGTAAATAAGGTGATGATGGTATTGCGACCAGTTGATGGATAACTAGGTATAACATGGTGACTTTGGATTGTTGTCGACGGGTGATGAGGTCGTTCCACTTAAGTTGGTGAAGCATAGATGATACACTGCTTGTTCTTCTATAGTCACCGAGTGTGAAGCGTGCCGCTCTTCGTTGTACCGCTTCGATTTTACTAATATTTGTTTCTGTCCACGGGTCCCACACAGTGGCCGCATATTCTAGCTGTGGTCTTACTAGTGTCTTATAGCATGTTGATTTGACATCAGCTGGACACGATGATAGGTTCCTGCGTAGGAAGGCTGTGGTATTGTTTGCCTTCTTAGTCATGATGTCAATATGACTTGTTCCATGATAGTGTATTATCGATGGTAACTCCAAGGTATTTTGCTCTGTTAGTTTCATGTAATACTTGGCCATGGATGGTATATTTGGCATCTATGATCTTTTTCTTGTTTGTGATTCTGATGACTTCACATTTGTCAGGATTAAACGACATCAACCAGTCTTTCTCCCACTGCTGTAAAGTGTCAAGGTCGTTTTGTAATGACACTGCATCATCCGTAGTCTTGATGGTACGATACACCAGACAGTCGTCAGCAAAAAGTCTTCCGGTGGCATTAACGTTAGATAACAGGTCGTTTATATAAACCAAGAACAGCAGTGGGCCAAGTATTGTCCCCTGAGGTACACCTGATGATACTGGTGATGAGTTGGATTTGGCTCCATCTAATATTACCTGCTGGTCTCTGTTTGCCAAGAAACTTTTAATCCATGACAAGGTGTTACCACGGACTACATAGTGATGTAGTTTCGCTGCCAGTCTCTCGTGTGGGACTTTATCAAATGCCTTGCTGAAATCGAGTAGAATGGCATCAATCTGACTTTTGGAATTTAGTCCCGCAGCAAGGTCTTGTATGGTCAAAATCAGCTGGCTTTCGCACGATCTTTTCTTTCTGAAACAGTGTTGTTTATCAGACAGTATGCTATGGCTCTCAAAGAATTTCATTAGATGGCTGAATATTATGTGTTCCAAGGTCTTACAACAAATTGATGTCAATGATACCGGTCTGTAGTTAAAAATTGGTGCTACATGAGCCGTTTTCCAGTCATCTGGTACTGTGCCCCTTTCTAGTGATGTTTGAAAGATTAAGGTCAGTGATGGTGTTATAGATGTTGCCATTTCTCTCAAGAAGCGTGTGGACAGTTTGTCTGGTCCCGTAGCCTTGTGTGGATTGAGGTTGAGAAGTAGTTTCAGAACACCTTCTTTTCCAACTATTATATTCGGTGCATCTGGTGTCTTACTAGTGCCCAAGTTTGGGATGGTGCTCGTGTTTTCCTTAGTAAAGACAGAGGAGAATTGTTCGTTCAAAAGCTCTGCTTTCTCTGATGTATCTGCATATGTTTTTCTGTCTTTTTTCAATGGAGCCACTCCTGAGCCATCACATTTCTTGCTTTTGATAAACGAGTACAGCTTCTTACTGCTTGTTCCTTTGTCCTCGGAGACCATGTTCCTGACATAATCATTATACGCTTTTCGACAGCCTTGTTTGTTCTGCTTCTGGGTGTTTTTGTAACGGTCCCAGTCTTTTTTGTTGTTTGTGTTTCTTGCTTTCCTATAGGCCCTTTTTCTTTCTGCGGGACAGCCTACGAATGTTTCTGTCAATCCATGGTTGATTGAACCTAGTGGTTCTCAGTTTTGATGGCACATGTTTTGTTAAGGTCTCAATACAATTATGTTTAAAGTCTAACCACATTTCGTTTATAGATTATGATGTTGTGAACTTCTCATAAAACTTTTTAGAGTATTCGATTAGTTCTTTCTTCATTTCGCTTATGTTGGCTTGTTTCCATAAATATATAAGTCGTCGTGTTGGTTTTCTACGATGAGGTGTGACATTTGAGTCAATCGGGACAATGTCATGATCGCTTACCCCTGGTATTGGACAGCATCTGTTGACTAAGGATGGCCGATTTGTTAGAAAAATATCTAGTGTATTGTTAAGTCTAGTTGGGAAGTCTACCATCTGCTGGCATCCAATATCGTTGGTTAAATCTATATATGCTTTGCTTATTCCTACTGGGTAATTATGCCCTTGAATGCTATCATTCTGCCAGTCAATGTC
>MJUT01030724.1:103264-113688 GCA_002080005.1 Gigantidas platifrons
CATGTTTATTTCAGAGTTTGTTAGTACTACTCATGTTTATTTTAGAGTTTCTTAGTACTATTCATGTTTATTTCAGAGTTTGTTAGTACTATGCATGTTTATTTCAGTATTTGTTAGTACTATACATGTTTATTTCAGAGTTTGTTAGTACTATACATGTTTATTTCAGAATTTGTTAGTATTCTACATGTTTATTTCAGAGTTTGTTAGTACTATGCATGTTTATTTCAGAGTTTGTTAGTATTCTACATGTTTATTTCAGAGTTTGTTAGTACTATGCATGTTTATTTCAGAGTTTCTTAGTACAATACATGTTTATCGTATTTACTTAATTATGTTCTTAGGTTTATTCAAGAGAAAGCCTAGATTGTAAGGATGCAGTGAATAAGACGGGGATACAGTGTTGTGATCCTATATGTTACGACAGTGAAATTAGTTCTGAATGCGAAATGTCTTGTCCAAAGAATTTTAACATGTCTGAATCTACAGGAAACATATATTGTTCACTACAAGGACGCATTATACCCGACCGTAATGGGAAACAGGATAGATCATCCATACTTGTATTCCTTTGCATACACTGTGATGAAGTGTGCAATACGACTATTGCGATGCCACACCTTTCAAATGAAACCTTCGATTCCAAACTTGTGATTATTGCAGTGAGTTTTTCTGTGTCATCTCTTCTGGTCAGCTTTATAATAGTATTGGTCTGTCTGTATCATCGCGTGCAGCGACGTCGGCGGAAACAATTACAGGTAAATATGTCATGTACGGTACTGTTCCCTCTACTTTATATTTTGTGTTTCACTGGTGATGTTTTATACCATTCCTTCTACTTAGCATTTTGCGTTTCACTGGCGTTCTATTGTACCCTTCAGTCTATTTAGTATTTTGTGTTTCACTGGTTTTGTTTTCTATCGTGCCCACTACTTAGTAGTTTGTGTTTCACTGGTGTTTCTTTGTACCGTTCCCTCTAAGTTATATTTTGTGTTTCACTGGTGTTGCTTTGTACCGTTCCCTCTAAACTTTATTTTGTGTTTCACTGGTGTTGCTTTGTACCGTTCCCTCTAAACTTTATTTTGTGTTTCACTGGTGTTTCTTTGTACCGTTCCCTCTAAGTTATATTTTGTGTTTCACTGGTGTTGTTTCGTATCGTTCCCTCTACTTAGTAGTTTGTGTTTCATCGGTGTTGTTTTGTATCATTCCCTCTACTTAGTATTTTGTGTTTCACTAGGTGTTGCTTTGTACCATACCCTCTAATTTATATTTTGTGTTTCACTGGTATTGTTTGCTTTCTACTTAGTATTTTGTGTTTCACTGGTGTTGTTTTGTACCGTTCCCTCTACTTTATATTTTGTGTTTCACTGGATTTGTTTTCTATCGTTCCCTCTACTTAGTATTTTGTGCTTCACTAGTGTTGTTTTGTACTTTTCCCTCTACTTAGTATTTTGTGTTTCACTGGTGTTGTATTGTACCCTTCCCTCTAGTTAGTATTTTGTGTTTCACTCGTGTTGTGTTGTACCGGTGCTTCTACTTAGTATTTTTTGTTTCAGTCGTGTTGTTTGGTATCATTCCTTCTACTTAGAATTTTGTGTTTCACTAGTGTTTTTTTTGTACCGTTCCCTCTACTTAGTATTTTGTGTTTCACTGGTGTTGTTTTGTATCGTTCCCTATGCATATTATTTTGTGTTTCACTAGTGTTGTTTTTACCATTCCCTCTACTTAGTATTTTATGTTTCACTAGTATTGTTTTGGACCGTTCCTTCTACTTAGTATATTTTGTGTTTCACTGATGTTGTATTTTACCGTTCTCTCTACTTAGTATTTTGTGTTTCATTGGTGTTGTTTTTGCCGTTCCTTCTACTTTGTATTTTATGTTCCATTCGTGTTGTTTTGTGCCGTTCTTTCTACTTAGTATTTTGTATTTCACTGGTGTTGTATTGTACCCTTCCCCCTACTTAGTATTTTGTATTTCACTGGTGTTGTATTGTACCCTTCCTCCTACTTAGTATTTTGTGTTTCACTGATGTTGTTTTGTATCGTTCCCTCTACTTAGTATTTTGTGTTTCACCTATATTGTTTTGTATCGTTCCCTCTACTTAGTATTTTGTGATTGTTATGTTTTCTACTGTTCCCTGTTTTAGTGTTTTATACTCCACTGGTAGTTGTTTTGATTGTTATGTTTTCTACTGTTCCCTGTTTTAGTGTTTTATATTCCACTGGTAGTTGTTTTGATTGTTATGTTTTCTACTGTTCCTTGTTTCTAATATTTTATATTCCACTGGTAGTTGTTTTGATCGTTATGTTTTCTACTGTTCCCTGTTTCTAATATTTTATATTCCATTGGTAAGTTGTTTTGATTGTTATGTTTTCTACTGTTGCCTGTTTCTAATATTTTATATTCCACTGGTAGTTGTTTTGATTGTTATGTTTACTACTGTTCCCTGTTTCTAATATTTTATATTCCACTGGTAATTGTTTTGATTGTTATGTTTTCTACTGTTCCCTGTTTTAGTGTTTTATATTCCACTGGTAGTTGTTTTGATTGTTATGTTTTCTACTGTTCCCTGTTTCTAATATTTTATATTCCACTGGTAATTGTTTTGATTGTTATATTTTCTACTGTTCCTTGTTTCTAATATTTTATATTCCAATAGTAAGTTGTTTTGATTGTTATGTTTTCTACTGTTCCCTGTTTTAGTGTTTTATATTCCACTGGTAGTTGTTTTGATTGTTATGTTTTCTACTGTTCCCTGTTTTAGTGTTTTATATTCCACTGGTAGTTGTTTTGATTGTTATGTTTTCTACTGTACCCTGTTTCTAATATTGTATATTCCACTGGTAAGTTGTTTTGATTGTTATGTTTTCTACTGTTCCCTGTTTCTAATATTTTATATTCCACTGGTAGTTGTTTTGATTGTTTTTTTCTTCTACTGTTCCCTGTTTCTAATATTTTATATTCCAATGGTAGTTGTTTTGATTGTTATGTTTTCTACTGTTCCCTGTTTTTAATATTTTATATTCCACTGATAGTTGTTTTGATTGTTATGTTTTCTACTGTTCCTTGTTTCTAATATTTTATATTCCACTGGTAGTTGTTTTGATTGTTATGTTTTCTACTGTTCCCTGTTTTAGTGTTTTTATATTCCACTGGTAGTTGTTTTGATAGTTATGTGTTCTACTGTTCCCTGTTTTAGTGTTTTATATTCCACTGGTAGTTGTTTTGATTGTTAAGTTTTCTACTGTTCTCTGTTTTTAATATTTTATATTCCACTGGTAGTTGTTTTGATTGTTATGTTTTCTACTGTTCTTTGTTTCTAATATTTTATATTCCACTGGTAATTGTTTTGATTGTTATGTTTTCTACTGTTCCCTGTTTCTAATATTTTATATTCCACTGGTAGTTGTTTTGATTGTTATGTTTTCTACTGTTCCCTGTTTTAGTGTTTTATATTCCACTGGTAATTGTTTTGATTGTTATGTTTTCTACTGTTCCCTGTTTTTAATATTTTATATTCCACTGGTAGTTGTTTTGATCGTTATGTTTGCTACTGTTCCCTGTTTCTAATATTTTATATTCCACTGGTCAGTTGTTTTGATTGTTATGTTTTCTACTGTTCCCTGTTTTGTTGGAAATACCAATACAATAAAAACATGTTTTATTTTATTAACCATTTATATTGTTATTCATGTGAGTGGTTGTGTAGGTAGGGGCTCCAGTGCACTGCTTTGCCAGGGGGGTCTATGATGCTGTTAAGTCAGTCCTGGCTAGACTAGTTTATGACCTAAACTCCCCTCCCCTGTGATTGTGAAGATTTGTTTCCTATTTTCTGGTGTTTTACCTTTTATCCTAAGCTTTATACTTTATATTATTTAATAGGACTTAAAGAAATCATCTGAAAGACCTGATGACATTCAACATGATAACAGAACTGTAAGTATTTATTTTAAAAGGATTTGACTACTATTGATTGTTTGTTTATTGATCGATACTTCAATTATAACAAGAACACGTGCACAAATAATACATCTATATGTAGTAGGCAGGGGCGGATCCAGGATTTCAAGTTAGGGGGGGCGCCTAGCAACCATACATTTTTGGAATTTTTAATTAGATATCAACTACCCTTGTTACTAAGAAATGTTATTTAAATAACGTTATTTTCATGCGGCATAGTTTAACAACGCACCCTTATGATTAAACAATCTGCTCAGATACAATTTACCTATGTGAAATAAAACACTAGGCACATTATCATTGAGTGGTCCTTTACAAAGTGTGTTTATTGTTCCTAAACACCAAGATGGTTGTCAATGCATTTCCAACTCAGAAACCACAGAACTGTTTGGATCTTAACTGCATTGACCACTACTATTTACCCTGGTTTAACATTGTGAGAAATGAGAAATATGTAATTCATGTTTGTATTATAATTAATGTACACTAAGCGGGGAAAGGGCCGTCGAATCCCCCTCAAGAAGTGTACTAGATGATAAAATGTGTCAGTGAATTTTGACAGTTCGACGTTTTTCTATGAGTACTCATATTTCCTCCACCAATAAATCTGACCGCCACACGTACGATATAACTGAAATATTGTTGAAAGCCCTAACTCTCAACGGAGCGCCTCTAGTTTTAAAATATCTAACACCAATAAAAATGAAGATGTTAAATTTAGTGTGTGTTGCGTTTTTGGAATAACCTTCACCAAGTTCGCTCAAAATAAACAGCTGTGAAATATGGACTAATGGGCCCAAAGTTTAACTATGGCAGGAACTGTAAAGGTCAATAATTGTTATGTTTGTCTTTAAATTTCAGTCTACATCAGACAGACAGAGTCAGTCATCTGTTGATACATGTGAATCATATTCGTCTTCTTACCGCGTCAGCAGTGATACAACCAGAACATCCACTGTCACATATGAATCATGTGCGTCATGTGCGTCACTGCGTGAAAGTGGTGAAATCGTGAAAGAAATCAGTGGCGTGTTACATGCTACCAATGATTCGGTTAAGAACACATCATTCGAGTTACCTCGTGGTTCGTCGATGTTGTATCCACATGGACATGTAGAATGTTCGTATAAGCAAGAATCGAAAACCAATAAAGCAAAATCAGACATTGAAAATGAAAATGAATCAATTCAAAAAGATGAAAAAGTGACACTGTGTAAAAATAAGAATTTTTCAGCAAATGACATTAGGAAGATGGTAGCCATTCAACCTGATAAAATCATAGCAAATGAAATAGAAACTGTAACAGCTGTAGGAACGACAAATATAACTATTGGAACAGTACATAATTTATCTCTATTATCAAACAGTGAAACTGTAAATAAATAGTGATGTCATATACTGTCGAACATTATTTTAATGAAATCAGGCGGACAGATAATGTTATTTAAGAAATAATTCATGGCAGTATATTGAGTTGTGCAAATTTACACATGGGCTGGACCTTTATATATTCTAATTTTACCCTGAGCGATAGCGACGGGTAAAATCTAAGAATATAAAGGCCCAGCCCATGTGTAAATTTGCACAACTCTATGCCTGCTATGAATTATTTCGATTCTAATAGGACTAATACAGTAATTTTTAACCTTTCATGTTTCGTGAACTGTATACACACGGCATTTGGTGGCTGTTCCATTTACCTCCTTCGGAAATTTTGAATTATTTGTTTTTGAACGAGATATTTTAAAACAATATTTTAAAAAGCTTACCTTGAAAACTTATTTTAGTTAAATTGTATCAAACTTGAAGCGTACACGAAGCCAAATAACGTCTAATCTTTATGTTTCAAACTGGAAGTCTGCATATGACGCCAGTGACGTCATATTGATTATGTTCCAAAGTCGTCAATAACATTTCGCGGATTTTTTTTCAGTTTACAATCGTATGTGCATTGTATGAGGCTCTCCTTGGGTATTTCTTTAATAGTATTTAGCGTCGAAAACAAACACGATGTCCAAGAATAAGAATTATAAGGATTAAACCCTGTGTTTTTAGGAAATCATGTATGTATAAACTCCCGGCAGCTCACTCACAAAATTTCACAGCGGGAGTCACATGGAACAGCCAGATTTGTTGTGTACCGCACTTGCGCTAAATATAGAGATATTAAGTGATTAACGATGTTTTTTTAAAACGAAAGGACTTTTCTCAGTCATCTCTCATCGAAGGGCGAAGCCCTGAGATGAGAGATGACTGAGAAACGTCCTCGAGTTTTGAAAAACATCGTTAATTATTTTATCGCTATTTTGTATTCATAATTAAATAATTTTTGTTGAGATACTGACATTTTTTTAAACACAATTACTATTTTATATCGTTAATCATTTAGTATCAAGGATTTTGTAATGCGACGTCATTAAGCAGAAGTTATAACGTCATATTAGAAAACAGCAATAATATTACGTACATGCGTCCTTGGCAACGCTTAGTTACTGGCGATAATTTTCCATCTTACTCTACTAGCGTGAGATGGGAAATTCTCAGATAGCAAGATCAAAGGAAAACACCGCAAAATAGCGATAATGAGTAATACCGTGTGTAAGTAAGTAAGTAAGTAATGACTTTATTTCAAGAGGGTAACACAGTTAGCAACAATAAGCTAATCTTCCCTGTGGACGTCATATTAGAATTCCAACCCTAACCCTAATCTTATTAATGAGCGTGTAACTTTATTTAGAAATATTTCTGATATTGTACCTTCATTTACAACTATGTCAGATGAAGAAAAGTTTATGTTTTTATTAACTAGTCATGATTTAGATATATGTAAAGTGGTTATATTAGGTGCGAGTAATATCAAGGATTTTTATCCTACTATATAAATCCTTGGTAATATGTATCTGGTAAATCAGTCAATGAAGCAGAACTTATAAATTTACTAGATAATTTTCTTTTCTACAGGTATTTTACTATATTTGTATCTAATATTATATGTTAATTGGAATATATGTTTATTTATTTATATATATTTATAATATTCAAAGATAGATAACTCTGTCGGTTTTCCTCAGCTGGGATATCATTGTTTGTTTGTCAATACATGTATACTTTTGTATGTTAATGTATCTGGTTATCGTGTTTATTGATTTTTTATATTTTTTGTAATTCAACTGTTCATTAATTGATGATAGATCACTGTTTGGTCTTTATTTCAATAAAATTACTTACTTACTTACTTACTTACTTATTAGAATTCCATATCTGAGATAAAATAGGCTGAAATCGAAGGGACCAAGGAGTTTACTTCCATATACCCAATAATTCGAGCTATGATGGATATATCAGGCTGCAGGTGAGAGGACCGATGATTTCACTTCTAGATACACAATAATTCTAGCTATGATGGATATATCAGGCTGCAGGTGAAAGGACAGATGATTTCACTTCTAGATACACAATAATTCTAGCTATGATGGATATATCAGGCTGCAGGCGAGAGGATCGATTATTTCACTTCTAGATACACAATAATTCGAGCTATGATGGATATATCAGGCTGCAGGCGAGAGGACCGATGATTTCACTTCTAGATACACAATAATTCGAGCTATGATGGATATATCAGGCTGCAGGCGAGAGGACCGATGATTTCACTTCTAGATACACAATAATTTGAGTTATCATGGATATATTAGGCTGATGACTTCGCTTTAAAAAATATTTTGTTTTCCAGATCCTAGTTATCATGATTATATTGTCATGGAATTTTGTCTTATCTATGATATTTTGTCCTTTTATCTGGACAGATAGTATAATATCATCTTATGGACAATATAAACATACTGCCCTTGGATGAAGGTGTTAGGGTAGATTAACACACGAGGGAAAAAATTATCACCCGAGACGAAGTCCAGGGTGATAAATTTTTCTCAGAGTGTGTTAATCACCCTAACACCTTCATCCAAGGGCAGTATGTTTTTTTTATTATACTGAATGCCTAATGATTCAAGTGTGCATTATGTTATTAGAAGGACAATTGATAAAAAAATAAAAAGTCATAAATTAAGATAGTTTACTTGCATAACAACAAAACATCAAATAGCAACAAATTTAACAAGATAATAACATAATGTTTATAACAATTAATGTAAAATGTTAATTGTATATTTTGATAAATATTATCACATATTTGCTTCTATATTCTGACTATTGCATAAATAATTTTCAAGGTAGGCTATAATTGTTTTATCATTTTTCAATATTATTATTTAAATACATGTCTTAATATTTTGAAATTTTATGAAAACTTTGAAATTTTTTAAACTTTTTGAAAATTTTATCATTTTGAATTTTTTTTTGAAAATTTTGAAATCTTATGAAATTTTGAATTTTTTTGAAAATTTTATCATTTTGAAATTTTTTTGAAAATTTTGAAATCTTATGAAATTTGGATTTTTTTTGAAATTTTTTAAATATTGATATTTTTTGAAATTTTTTAAATTTTGAAATTTTTGTTTAATTTTGAACTTTAAAGCAAAAAATTTTTTTGTTTAATTTTAGAATTTTTAAAATCGGTAAACCTCAGCCGGAGCGGGTGTTAATTTTTCCGGATCGGTAACCTTCGGGCTCAGCGGGTGTTAATTTTAGGCATTAACACCCGTTGCTAATATTATCACATGTTGCTAGGGATGGGCGGGGCTTATGAAAGGTTAGTGAAAATTAACAAATGCCGCTTGTCCAATGACATGAATGGATAATGTAAGAAATTTGCATAAAGTATAACAATATATCATAGTGAAACTGTGTCCTAACAAAGGGAGATAATTCTAATTCTAATTCAAAACTTGGACATTGGTTGTTAATATATTTCAAATTGAATCAAATATAGTGTACATGTTGTAATAAATATAATTTCTATGACAAAGAAATCTCTTATATTTTGAAATAAAGTATAGTATAAATATGTGAAGCATAAGAATATCATATATCAAGTTGATGTCGGACATTATTTCACAGTTAAATAATGTCCAGTAAGAATGGATGGAGGACACAATTTCATTATGAAATAATGTCCAGGACACTATTTCATTATGAAATAATGTCCATGGAGGACACTATTTCATTATGAAATAATGTCCATGGAGGACACTATTTTATTTTACATAAACATTAAAAAAAATAAGATTATATGGAAAAATAATTATACTGAGACTTTATATTTATCAAATAAAATGCTATATAATTTACTGCTTTTTAACAAAATAGAGTCTTCTATAGGAGTTGACAA
Organism: Gigantidas platifrons; assembly: GCA_002080005.1. Classification (NCBI taxonomy): domain Eukaryota; kingdom Metazoa; phylum Mollusca; class Bivalvia; order Mytilida; family Modiolidae; genus Gigantidas; species Gigantidas platifrons. The sequence goes on from MJUT01030724.1 coordinate 112,513, forward strand.
ATAGGTAAAAGTATTAGATATACAAGAAAAACCTTTCATGAAACCATTATACAAATTTATTTTTTCATATTTGGAAGAAAACAAACTGAAAATATTTAGATGGAAGTTAATCCAATACATCATTCCTACAAAAAAATTATTATTTCAATGGAAAATTGTGAATAATAATCAATGTAACTTTTGTGGAAATGAAGAAGACTATCTTCATTACTTTATTACATGTTCATATTTGAAAACGTTTTGGGGACAAATATATAATCTTTTTAAAAGTAATAATTTATAATTTATATTAAAGTTAAAACATCTTATATTTGGTTATAAGATATCTGATAATAATTATTATGGTGTTAATTATTTTATCACAATTCTCAGTTTTTCAATATATAGATCATATTATTTATCTGAACAGAAGACAAAAAATGTAAATGTTTATACAAATTTTATATATGAATTAAATAAAAGAATTGATGAGATAAAAAATCATAGTATGAATAATAGTTTTTTGTATGCTATGAAAAAGAAAATAAAAGTTCTTTAGATATTATTTCTATTCTTAAAATGTATTCAAATTTCTACCAGCTGATTAATTCCCTGGATAATCAGTGGAGTGTAACAGGGTACATCAAGAGAAGCTTGGACTCTTGATCAAATGTGTAACAAGCAAAAATTCAGAATAAATAAAATTATTATGTTGTTAAAAAAAAACCCACATATATGTTATGAATAAACCTCGTACTTAAGATTGGTATTTGGGAAGTTCTATTTGCATCCGTTCGTCCGTCTTTTTTGAAGGATTTCTTGTAATGTGAACTACACTTTTGTTGAAATTAACTGTTTTACAATGTTTAATGAGTTAATATTACTTCACATTTTTTCATATGTAATGTCTTTGTGCCATTTTACAACATATGCCATTAAGCAGTAACAAGTAATGTTGTGAAGTAAGGCTTCCATGACCTGCTTATCCATAAGGAGCACATGAGTTTATCACAACTTTTAGTGAGGTTCGTGTTAATCTAAATTAACTATTCTGTGTAGTATTTTGTTGTTTATTATTTGTCTTTTTTGGCCATTGTATTGTTTGATCTTCAAGGTAAGGACATTGTATTGTTTGATCTTCAAGGTAAGGCCATTGTATTGTTTGATCTTCAAGGTAAGGCCATTGTATTGTTTGAT
>MJUT01030735.1:49178-63324 GCA_002080005.1 Gigantidas platifrons
GTTTACCAGTTGCTTGCCCATGGTCGGTGGTTCTCTCCGGGTACTCTGGCTTCTTCCACCACTAAGACTGGTCACCATAATATAGCTGAAGTATTGCTGAAAGTGGCGATAAACACAGCAAATCAATCATTTAAAAAAAACATTGTATTATCAGTCCCTGGATATAGGGCTTCTGATTATACCATTGATATTTTCAAATATTTCCTACAAACTAAAAATGGAATAAAATCACAATCCAGAAAGACAATTATAATACAACAGATACACACTTCCACAACAATGAGTTGTTAAAACATTACGCTGACACTCTACGAGATATTGTTACAAGATCAACAGGAAAATACTGTTTGTGTGGTGTAGTGGTTAGCGTGCATGTCTCGAGTCAGGATGTGTGCGTCAAATCAAAGAAGATCAAAATTAGTATATGTTGCTTCTTTCAGGAGAAAAATAGAATAATAATCAAACAGTCACAAACCAGATAGACAATCAAAAACAACAACACCTGTACAAAACCATAAATTACCGAAGTTATCGAAACAGTTACACAATATGCTCCAGTTAGACAAAGAAAGACAACTGCGATATAATTAATAGTACGTAGAATAAACATCCAGATAAACAAAGAAAGACAACTGATACATAACGATTGGAACATAAAATAATCATTCAGAAAGACAAAATAACGAATGTAAAACATTAAATTAAAATGCTAAAAGTATCCCAATTGAGTGGGTGAGTGATTGTTGTTGAGCGCCAATTCTACAGTTTTCAGCTATATTATGGCGAGAACAAGTTAATTTTCAATTAGATGATGAGATGAACTCCGCTATGTACTAGACCAACACGCTGAGTTGGATTGTTATAGTGCTAATCCACTGAAACAGCAGTCTCAGGATAGACATGTCACTCCACTCGGACACACTATTCTGATTCCGAGCCAATCAGCGGAGAAGCAACAAATACCAATTTTATAATCGTTAGTTTGACCCGACCAGAGCTCGAACACACGATATACCACACTCGAGGCGAACACGTTAACAATTACACCATCGATGCGGTTATATCCCAATTGACAGCTTGATAAAGAGTAAATGTTCTGAAAGGGTTAACATCTCTTCCTCCGTTCAAGGAAAATACATCATTTATAATGGCGGCGAAATTTTATTTAGCATAGATATCACTTTGTCGGAACAATTCAAAACATCGTAGCAAGAAGCAAAATCGATACCGTAACAAAAATAAACGATCAGTGCAGAGGTGGCGGCGTGTAACAACAAAACACAAGACTGATAATTTGAAACAAGAGATTTTATTTACATTTGTGTACAATATGCATAATAAGAAATGTTTAACAAGTCAATTAACTCGGAGTCAATAAAACATTGTAACAAAATGAAGACGAATTCCACAGTCTCCTACTGTGTACCAAGCACGTCTTTCCTGACTATTTGATCTTCTAACATGACGTCTTTTATTTTAGGGGAGTTCATCTTTATCATAACATGTTTCAGTAGTTTCTCCTGTCCCCCAGTTCACACTCCTTAATATCTTAGTAAATAATATTCGCCCCTCCTGTTTCCAATTCACACCCTGTAATATCATACTACACCAGATTATGCACGCCTCCTCCCCCCATTCACACCCCTAATATTATACTACACAGGATATAACACACCCCTTCTGCCCCTCCCCTCCAATTCACACGCCCTAATAGCATACAACAAAAGAAAAAAAAACTCTCCCATCTTTTCCCATCAATGCACACTATCTTTTTTGATGCTACACAAGATAACACTCGTCACTCTCGTCCTTCAAATTCACACTCTTATGTCACAGTATATAAGATAATCGTCGTTCGTCTTGTACGCTGACTAAATTATCAAACAAACAGGGTATGGGCGATGGCATTTATTGTGTACATACATGTAGTGAATTTCAAAGTGTAATTTATACATTTTTTTCTCACTCTTTATGATTGATGATAAAAGTGCACACATGAAGTCCTCCGGTGTTAATTACGTTAATATAGACATCGTGGATCAACACAATGATACCTGCACAAATTCATGCATTGATAAAGGGGTGGGGGAATGGCGGTTAACGCCACTTTCAACAATATTTCAGCTATATAATGACAGTCAGTTTTATTGGGAGAGGAAATAGAAGTACCCGGAGTAGCTGTAATTCTAACTGTCATACGATCACGACCACGAAGACCCCCATTGATAACGGAAAACAATATACACCATTATACCATTACATGTTACGTAACACACATGTGTAAATCTTCAGGGAGCAAGATAATCAGTGTCTAAATACGATAGATAAACTTGGCAAAGGACACCTATGCATCGATTATCTTTCAACGCGAGGTCTACTCGATACCAAGTGCAATAACCGTGGGAATAAATAGCTGTGGATGGAGCAAACCTTCAGATTCTTCAGTATTTTGGCCACGGTTATCTCGAGGAGGACAAATCAATGATCCACAGTTTCACAGTTACATTTGGAGCAAAATAATTGACAGCCAGGGTTACTAGTGTTCCTCCCTCCCAAACTTTCAGTCTTATCAAAAATTAATATTCTTCATCAGTCTAAAAACTGCAAAAATCACTTCGAAAATTCAAATGTCTGAGGTATGTGATCTTTAGGTCACGTTGGTCATGTGAAATACAGTTTCATGAATATGCTGTTCATATCAACGGGAATATTTGATGATAAGCTCCGCCCTCAATTGTGTCGGTAGGAACTACCGCACATTCCCCTTTAAGCACAAATGTAATTAATAACGAAGACAAATCACTATATTATTTGTAACAATATACCAGTATTAATAAATAAATACAATACATATCATACCACGTGTCATTACATCTGTTCATGTCCGTCATACTTTGGGTATATAGCGTATGTTAGTCCTAAATTGCGATCTTCAGTCTAAAGATATATAAAGATATTTTATATGATAAACTAGAATCCACATCTGGCTATCTTGAGCTCGGAGAAGCTTACAGCATAACATGCTTAACTTAATGTGGATAACTCGCATGCTCAGATACTCCAAATTAACTATCAGTCAATAAAACTTGGCAACTCCGGTCAAAAAATAACAAATGTAGCCCTCAAATTTTGTAATAGAGTTGCTTCCCTTTGATTATTTAAGTAACCAAAAGCAGTGAAAGTAAAAAAAAATGCATTTCAAGAGGAATAACTCTTCCCACAGTTGTCGGACATTTTTAACTGTGAACTTTGTTTGTAGATCTTGACATGCTGAACATTTTTTGCAGTTTAAACTTAACATCTATCCCTTATAGTTTTTGAAATAAAAAAAGAAAAGTATTAAAATTTTGAAAATTTGAAGGAAAAGGGCCAATAACTCCAAAATGGGTAATGGAATTTACTTCAAAATTGCAGGATGGGTAGATCTTGACATGCTGCACATTTTTGAAATTTAAACTTAACCTTTATCTCTTATAGTTGTTGAAATATCAGACTAAAAGTATTAAAATGTTAAAAATTTGATAAAAAAGGAAAATAACTCCAAAATAAGTAATGGGATTTACTTTAAAATTGCAGGATAGGTTGATCTTGACATGCTGCATATTTTTGCAATTTAAACTTAACCTTTATCTCTTATTGTTTTTGAAATATCAAAATTTTAATATTTGATGAAAAATGGGGAATAACTCCAAAACCGGGTAATGGGATTTACTTAAAAATTGCAGGGTATGTAGATCTCAACATGCTGCACATTTTTGCAATTTAAACTTAACATCTATCTCTTATAGTTTTTGAAATAAAAAACGAAAAGTATAAAATTTTTAAAAATTTGATGAAAAAAGGGCAATAACTCCAAAATAGGTAATGGAATTTACTTCAAAATTGTAGTGTAGGTAGATCTTGACATGCTGAACATCTTTACTGCTTCAACTTAACATCTATCTCTTATAGTTTTTTTAAATAAAGGACGAAAATATTAAAATTTTGAAAATTTGATGAATAAATGGAAAGAACTCCAAAATGGGTAATCAGATTTACGTCAAACGTGCAGTGTAGGTATATCTTGACATGGTGCACATTTTTGCCATTTAATCTTAACAGCTATCTCTTATAGTTTTTGAAATAAAAAACGAAAAGTATTAAAATTGTGAAAATTTGATGAAAAAAGGACAATAACCCCAAGATGGGTGCTGGGATTTACTCCAAAATGGCAGAGTAGGTATATCTTGACTTGCTGCACATTTCTGCATTTCAACTTAACATCTATCTCTTATAGTTTTTAAAATATAAGACAAAAAGTATTAAAATGTAAAAAAATTGATGAAAAAAGGGCAATAACTCCAAGATGGGTAATCAGATTAACTTCAAAAATTCAGGGTTGGTAGATCTTGACATGCTGCATATTTTTGCTGTGTACGGTAAACTTAACCTTTATCTGTTATAGTTTTTGAAATATCAGACGAAAAGAATTAAAATTTTAAAAATTTGATGAAAAAAGGCCAATAACTCCAAAATAAATAATGGGATTTACTTCAAAATTGCAGGGTAGGTAGATCTTGACATGCTTCATATTTTTGCAATTTAAACTTAACCTTTATCTCTTATAGTTTTTGAAATATCAGACGAAAAGTATTAAAATTTTGAAAATTTGATGAAAAAAGGACAATAACTCCAAACGAAAAGTATTAAAATTTTGAAAATTTAATGAAAAATGGGCAATAACTCCAAAACCGGATAGTAGGATTATTTCAAAATTGCAGGGTAGGTAGATCTTGACATGCTGCACATTTTTGCAGTTTAAGCTTAACCTTTATCTCTTATAGTTTTTGAAATATCAGACGAAAAATATTAAAATTTTAAAAAATTGATGAAAAAAGGGCAATAACTCCAAAATAAGTAATGGGATTTACTTCAAAATTGCAGGGTAGGTAGATCTAGACATGCTACATAATTTTGCAATTTAAACTTAACCTTTATTTCTTATAGTTTTTTTAAATATAAGACGAAAAGCACTAAAATTTTAAAAATTTGAAAAGAAAAAGGGCAATAACTCCAAACGAAAAGTATTAAAATTTTGAAAATTTGATGAAAAAAGGGCAATAACTCCAAAACGGGTAATGGGAGTTACTTCAAAATTGCAGGGTAGGTAGATTATGACATGCTGCATATTTTTTTTGCAATTTAAACTGAACATCTATCTCTTATAGTTTTTGAATTAAAATACTAAAAGCATAACAATTTTGAAAATTTGATGAAAAAAGGGGAATAACTCCAAAATGGGTAATGAAATTTAATTACACATGAATTGTTTGACATACAAGAAGTCTTAGTGGTACATGTTGTCTTAATGAATGGATATTTATTTATTTACACATGAATGGTTTGATAAACAACAAGTTTTAGTGGTACATGTTGTTAAATATTATAATTATATACTCAAGCATGTTGTTAACCAGCAGTATTGTTTGTACTGTATATAATTTAACAGAATTAGGCATATTTGTCTATTAGAAACTCGAGTCCTCTCGGATCACTGGCTTGCACTGCCTTCATCAAAATACGAATTGTTGGCTTAACTTCACGAATTTGTTTCCACTTTTGCAAAACATCAAATGTTTGACTATACATGTCCTTTGATAACTTGAAAAGGGTTTCCTCAATTTCCACCATACTTAATCCTAGTTGAACTCCAAACTGCACAGCACAGTTCCCAACTTGTTTTGATAAGTCTCTCAATACATCATCGTCAGGGATCTGTTGTATAGCAATATTATCAATATCTATAACAAACAAAATGGATTCATTAGATATCTAGCCTTTAAGTATTTTTTAATATTTTTTTTCATAATTTACTGTTTGTTATTTAATATCATGCAAACTTAACTTCAGCAACAGTCAAACCTGCTTTAGTTACCACCTCTATTTCACTACTCCCTTGGAAGGTCACATAAGACTGTATATAGACTGCTTGTTAGACAAATGTATGGATAATTTGATTGAAGCAACATCATGTTTCCAAAAGATTGCACTGAGTACTGGTGACGGTTGTTAGTAACCAAGCATGTCTTAGTGAGAAACATAGGTCAAGTCTTAGTGAGGAATATAGGTCATGCCTTCCTGTTAGGGTTTGTCAGGTAATAATACAAAAGGCTTGGGGCTTGTCCGGTGACAATACAGAAAGCCTTGTGGCTATCATAGGACATATGAACCCCCATAGCATTGGATCAACATGACGGACGCCATTAATGTCATAAGCCATGCTAATCCTTATGACATTAATACAACATAACTGGTGTCATTTATGGCATAAAGCATGTGAACCCTTAAAGAAGTAGAACAACATGAGGGATTTAATTAATGTCATGAGACATGTGAACTCTTAGAGAATTAAGACAACGTGACATATGTCATTAATGTCATCATACATGATCACCCCTTAATAATTAAAACAATATTACTGATGTCATTAACAACACAGGATATACTAACACTGAAGGAATTAGGCCACAATGATGGGAATCATTAATGAGATAGGATATAGTAACACTGAAGGAAATAGGAAAGCATGACAGGTGTCTTTAATGACATAGGATGCACTAACATTGAAGGAACTAGGACAGCATGACGGGTGTCATTAATGACATAGGATACACTAACATTGAATGAACTAGGATAGCATGTCAGGTGTCATTAATGACATAGGATACACTAACACTGAAGGAACTAAGACAACATGACGGGTGTCATTAATGACATAGGATACACTAACACTGAAGGAACTAAGACAGCATGACAGGTGTCATTAATGACATAGGATACACTAACACTAAAGTAACTAGGACAGCATGACAGGTATCATTAATGACATAGGATATACTAACACTGAAGGAACTAGGACAGCATGCCGGGTGTCATTAATGACATAGGATACACTAACACTGAAGCAACTAGGACAGTATGACGGGTTTCATTAATGACATATGTCATGATAACTCTTTAGTTATTAGGGCAACATGACTTAAAGAGGCATTAAAAAGGTTATGAGTTTACGTAGAAATATGTTATATTCCATGCAGCATCTATAACTATTGTATTTATAAAATTTACCATACCTAGTCCGACTATTTTGTTTTTTTATATTAAAGATGTTACATACCAAAAACCTCAACGTCCTCCTTGAATACCTATAATACACAAATAAGTCCCAAAGTAAGGTAAGTATATATTATATAGAATACACTGTAAAGGTAATGTGACAGATTAAACAACAAGATATTGATAACAAGCTAATAACATAATTCAAGGTGCACAAAACACATCATTCTTGTCAGAAAGCAAGATCATTTGAGCCACATTTCACCACAAAGATATCAAGGTGTTCAGTACTTCTGGCCAAAAAAAAGCCAGCTGAAATCCAGTCGAAAATGGTGTACTATTAATTACTTTCTGTTTATTCTTCTGGAGCACCTGATTTCATTCCTGGTTTTAGTGGGTTTCTTGTTGCTCAATCTGAAGTTTTCTCTTTTTTAACTCTGTAGTGTTTTGCAGATCATCGTTTGTTACAGCTTCTGACCACCCCTTTAGTATCTTCCCATATTTCTGACAGAAAACCTGGGTTATCTATGACTTGAATTAACTGAAAACAGGTCATACATGACTTTCTTAAAAACCCACTCACCCATGACATGAGTTGTTGGTTACCTAACAGAAAACCAGTCATCTATAATTATGACTTGATATATTGTCTACATTAAGGAACCATTCACCTATGACATTACTTATTACCTACTTGACAAAGAACCAGTCAGATATGACATTACTTATTACCCACCTGACACAGAACCAATCAGATATGACATTAGTTATTACCTACCTGACATATAACCAATCAGATATGATATTAGTTAATACCTAACTAACAAAGAAACAGTCAGATATGACATTAACTACAACCTAACCCACAAAGAATCATTCAGATATGACATTAGTTAATACCTGACAAAAAAACCAATCAGATGTAACATTAGTTACGACCTACCTGACATAGAACCAGTCAGATATGGCTTTAGTTATTACCTACCTGACATAAAATCAGTCAGATATGACATTAGCTATTACCTACCTGACATAGAACCAGTCAGATATGATATTAGTTAATACCTACCTGAAAAAGAAACAGTTAGATATGACATTGGTCATTACCTACCCGACATAGAACCAGTCAGATGTGAATTTAGTTATTACCTACATGACAAAGAACCAGCCAGATATGGCATTAGTTATTACCTACATGACAAAAAACCAGTCAGATATGATAATAGTTAATACCTACCTGACAGAAAACCAGTCATATATGATATTAGTTATTACCTACATGACAACGAACCAGCCAAATATGACATTAGTTATTACCTACATGACAAAGAACCAGTCAGATGTGAATTTAGTTATTACCTATAGCTACCTGACATAGAAACAGTCAGATATGACTTTAGTTATTACCTACCTGACATATAACATGCTGGTTATAATCAACTTCAGTTAAAGCCTCAGATAAATCCTTAAATGATGTTTTCTTCATCTTTTTTTTCTTTTGCTGTCTCCATTTACAAAGGGCAACAAAGTTCACGACTTCTAGGTCATATCCTCGATACTGTTCTAAAATATTATTCCATGAAAGGATGGACACTCCTAAATGGACGACAAGCGCATACAATGTATCGTACGGTACAAGACTAGCGAGTCTAACACGATGTTGGTCAGTTGGACACAATGTCAGATCCTTGGGGTCAAGACCTGCAGTTAAAAGACATCAAAAACAAAATAGGAGGTAATATATATATATATATATATATATATATAGAAATATGAAAGGACAATGCATTATTTAAAATAATTTATATTTATATGAAAGGACACATCTTTGCAATTCCTCACCGGTACATTTCAAATGACATGTCAATTCTTTTATTAACATGTGTAGATGGATTTGATCGAATCAGGTAATAAGTTTCAGTCCTGAATTTCATTGCAATAAATTATTGGGTTCATGCCTTTAATTTTAGGCAGTACATAGCTAAAGCGACTTGTTTTGTGTTTGTGATGTTCTTTATTTTTATTTAAAAAATAACTTCACTTAAGAGTGATGATCTTTTGAGCAGATTAAGATGAAGCTGTTGCACTCTATTTCCAACATTTAAAAATCCTAATCTGTATAGTTGCGTTTGTTTTATAATTGTTCTGAAGCCCATGCTGTTAATAAAGCTAAATGTTTTGTTTGTGCCACTTGTAATTTGTTTTTCAAAACTAGAGATTTACCAGCATGTGTATCCGGAGGAACATGAATAATCAAATTGACATTGCCATAAGCAATTTCCGGTCCTTTCCTCATTCCTGACTTATCACCGGGTTTGTAACTATATTAATACGGACTGGTGTCATTGTGTTTTTCTGTTCTTCTGCGATTTACTGATTCTGACTATCCCCTCAGTATCTTCAAACCCTTCTTGCACGAGTCCCAGTTTCTTTTCAAACTCTTCTTGCACGAGTCCCAGTTTCTCTTCAAACACTTCTTGCACGAGTCCCAGTTTCTCATCAAACTATTCTAGCACGAATCCCAGTTTCTCTTCAAACTCTTCTTGCACGAGTCCCAGTATCTTTTCAAACTCTTCTTGCACGAGTCCCAGTTTCTCTTCAAACACTTCTTGCACGGGTCCCAGTTTCTCTTCAAACTCTTCTTGCACGAATCCCAGTTTCTCTTCAAACTCTTCTTGCACGGGTCCAAGTTTCTCTGGATTGTTCATTGCTATGGCCACTTCAGTATTCTCTAACGTTTATATTAAAGTTCTTCTTGTTTCAGAAGATAAACTATTTGCTTTTCTATGCATACATCGAAAACGAGAATTAACCTTTTCAATAATGGTGTTGGCTGTTTTGTCACCCGATCAATCTTAGTCTATACCAATGCCTAAACAATTAATACTACTTTCAGATTTACCACATGACCATTACAATTAATTTGAAAATCAGTTATGGGTTTTAATTTTAGCCTTGCTCTAAAAAGAATGCTTTCTGCTTTACCAAGGTGTAGCAAAGCTTGAAGTATGGAATAATTGCAGACAAGTCAATTCTGATAGACTAGAAAAACTACAATTGAGAATCGGGGGCGGCTCGTATTGTTAAAGTGCTAACATGTTATACATTTTTGGATTTAATATATAGATCGACTGTATGGGAGAAACACAGCCCTCTGCGATAGGTTAAAACATGCATGTTTTATCAATTAAATATTGGTAATTCTCACGTGATCTAACTAGATTTACACAATCGCCATAATATTAATCAATGTCCAACCGATTATCGATATCCTACCAATCATAGTATTAGTCAGTGTACAACAGATTATCGATATCCCACCAAAATAATATTGGTCAATGTACAACAGATTATCGATATCCTACCAAAATAATATTAGTCAATGTACAACAGATTATCGATATCCTACCAATCAGAGTATTAGTCAATGTACAACAGATTATCGATATCCTACCAATCATAATATTAGTCAATGTACAACAGATTATCGTTATCCTACCAATCATAATATTAGTCAATGTACAACAGATTATCGATATCCTACCAATCATAATATTAGTCAGTGTACAACAGATTATCGATATCCTACCAATCATAGTATTAGTCAATGTACATCATAATATCGATATCCATCAATCATTTTTCCCGTCGACGATCAAGTTTCTGAATTCGCTAGATTTGTCAATATTGTAATCGCTTAAGTACAGATTGAAACAAAACTACTTTAAAGACGCCAATGTATGATTTCAGTGAATGATTTCCCTGATCATAGCTGGTCCAACTGATACTGCTGTGTGCATGTGTACATTTGTTAATAAAAGGCACCAAGAATTCCAGATTGTTTTATTTGAATAGTGCTACTATATAATACACAATGACATTTCTAATTAATTTGACAATTGTCAAGTCACATATTTTGAAATAATAAAAGAAAACTCGCGAAAACTGTTTTAGTAATGTGGATACCACATAAAAAGTGTATGTACAATGTATCAAGTTTATATGTTATATGAATAAACATTCCCCCATCATTATCCACTTAATTTTGAGTGTATTTTAAGGGATTCTTGTAGAATGATATGTCACAAAATAAATACATGCACACCATACAGAGGACAATTATGTGAATATAACACTTTCAGGTATTGAGGATTCAAACTTGTACAATGTAGGATTAAATAAATATTATATTGATATCAAACTATCGTTGTTCTACACCAATACAGCAAATCAGTGATGACGAAATAATTAGGATGACAAAAAATATCCTGTCCATCGTGCTAAAAGGATGACAAAATAAATCATGTCCATTGTCTTAAAATGTCAAATATGATCGCTACAATATATACAGAAATACCAGCAAACATTAAGACTCCGACCTATAGAAGATTGTCATGCGCAAAAAATACGCCTGGACAAAGTATGAAACTGGTAGATATAATAATTAGGATCCACTTAATACTGATCCTGCATATGAAAATGTCAATTGTATACGTAAAGTTTCTACGCAATGAAAGCACAACCGTTTATTTACACATTGCGCAAATATAAACGTTCCCGACTTCGTTATTATAAGCTGATGATGTCATTTTAAACTTAAATCTTTAAAGGGTAAGATATCAGTCAAATTTAAGAAAAACATAATCTACCGTACTTGTGTCTACGATTGTGACTGTAACTGGGGACTGACAAAAATGGGTGGGAGCGGAGATGAGGGTGAATTATTCTCATCTTGCTTAATTTATCTCACTACTAAAAGTGTTGACATACAAATGACTTTTCATGCATCGCTTAGATAGAAATTTAAAAGAATCGAAATTCCCTACGTTTGATGACATACATGTAGTTACTGTAATGAAAAAATAATGTTTTATTAGATGCGGTTTAACATAGACTTACATTAATAAAAAAAAAACAATATGACAAATGACCACGGATATGTTCCAATTATCGCAAGCACTCCCCGGTCATATCCTGTATATGGAGTCAATCCCCTCAGGATGTCCTACTTGATAGAGTGTTGCTGCTAACAAGGAAGCTACTGAACTATGGGTTACCCTTGGCTAAGTTGAAGTCAGCACTTCGAAAGTTTTACGATCGCCACCATGTGTTGGTTAACCGTTAAGGAATATCTGTGTCACAAATGACTACGGTATGTTTCACTTGTCGTAAGCACCTTCCGTTCCTTTCCTCATTCATGACTTATGACCAGGTGTTTAACTAGATTAACACGATGTGTACCGCTAGTAGAGCAGGAACTGTTTACCCTTGCTTTTACAATGAAAGGGAGGTAATAGAGATTTGTTTTCAAGTTTGATAGAACAACATCACATTTACCTCCAATACTTGTTGTTTATAGAACAACATCACATTTACCCCCAATACTTGTTGTTTATAAAACAAACTTGATTGCTATAGCTTATTATACCTGTCTCATTTATAAATAAAACCAGTGGTTAATACTTCTGAAAGATTGAAGTAGCAAAATATAGAGGGGTACATTAATTGAAAATTAACTACAAATAAAAAGGCTGCCCTAAAGGTACACCTTGAAGTACATGTAAATATTCAACATAAGGGCTGAAACAATGTGTAGTGTTACATAACAATTAAAATCCATATACAGTGATGTTCTCAAACGCTATCATAGGCATGATATTATTTCATACAACAATACCATATTAGCAGGAATGACTTTTCTAAATGTATATTACACTAAAAGACGAAGTAACACCCATATACTAAATATAGCCAAGCTTGTTGATCCTTCCACTCGGACACATTAGCCTGATTCCGAGCCAACCAGTCTTTACTCTTTTTCCTTATTGCTACGTATTTATCGGAGAAAAAAACAAATACACATTTATTAGTCTTTAGTTTGACCCGGTCTGTGCTAGAACGCACGATATACCACACCCCAGTCAAGCACGCCTAACCATTACATCATCGTTGAGGTTCACGTGATTGGGTTGTATGCATGAAGTCTTCGAGAGAGTCAAGGTCGTTACTATCATTCTTTAAATATAGAATTCCACTTTTTTATTATAATTAATCTTTACCTGTTGTTCTATGAATTTCAAGATAAGCAAAAACATATAAATAAAAATTACAAAATCATAAACCAATTTACTTTATTTTGAGAATCACATGTTTAATTTCAGATGAAACAAGCTATATCTGTTTAAAAGTTAAAGTATAAAATACTGCTTTTAAAATTTTGTTAATACTGTTAGTTTGAAAAATTCAATAAAATTCGCATTAACTACAACATATACAGTTAGACAGATAAAAAACAATAATCTTGAGGAAGAAACGAATTAACCTATTTCAACGTTTTATCATTTATCCGTCGGCTTTTTTTAAACACCTATTGTTGTAAAAGAGTTTCTACTTAATACAGTTTTGACAGCATACTATGTTAACGACGGATATGAAGACAGCACAACTATTACTTTTTTATTGTATATATCTTTATTCTCATAAAGCCAATGTATAACAATGGTACAGAGATATAACAATAAGATCAAAATAACAACTATTTACAATATATATATACAAATTAGGAGAGAGGTTACAATGGACTAAGAGCCTGGAGGACAAACACCGGTATTAATAGCACTTATAAAATGACAGAGTTTCTTCAGTATTGGCTTTCTTTTACTTGACATAAGTTCAGAAAATTTAATGATATTATGTCTATATATGAAATAATTTGACAGTGACTGCTTACGTTTTTGGTTAAAATAAATACATTCAAAAATATAATGGTATTCATCTCCAATTTGGGATCTATTACATAATTTACATTTACGATTTTCTCTTGGAATGTTCTGCCATCGCCCTGTTTCGATGGGGAGTTTATTATTTGTTGTTCTAAATCTGCAAAGCAGAATTGCATCTTTTATTTCTAAAATATTTAAATATTCTTCATATTTAAACTCTGTTTTAAATGTTTTATAATTTATGGCTTTAGGTGAATTTTGTAATAAAGAATTCCAATTTTGGAGAAACTGATCCTCCAATCGCTGTTTAATTACACATTTCAAATAAT
>MJUT01030735.1:63888-88035 GCA_002080005.1 Gigantidas platifrons
ATTACTTTGGTTTTATCCGCATTTACCTTTAATTTCCACAAATTACAATATTCATAAAAAGCATCCAGTTGAGTTTGGAGATCATTTGCTGTCTCAGCTAACAATGCAGTGTCATCAGCATATAACAGAATAAAAAGTTTAAGGTAAATATCTAAATTGTTTTCTATTTCATCTGAGATAGTTTGTAGTCCTGTAATATTTTTATTTTCTAAAAAAGTGCCAATGTCATTTAAAAATAATGAAAAAAGAAAAGGTACAGGTTTTCCCCTTGTCTTACTCCATTTGCACAATCAAAGTATTCTGATATACAATTATTATATGAGATACAAGATTTTATACTATCATACATATTAATAATAACATTATACATTTTGCCATTGATATTATTTAACATCATTTTGTAGAAAAGCCCTTCCCTCCATACCTTATCAAAGGCCTTTTCGAAATCTATAAAGGCACAAAATAATTTCCTTTTTTTAAGTTTTAATATTTGGAAAAAAGAAAAGAGAGTGAAAATATTATCTATAGTTGAATAATTGAATAATTGAATAATTGACTAAAACACTGAATTAATAGGATATGAATATAAGGCATGTACGGCTTATCTAGAGATTTATAATACGCTTAAATTATTGTAATAGCATACAAAAGAATATATGTCCAATAAATCATTCACTGTTCAATGATTTTTTTAGATATATCAAACTGATGTCAATATATAAGATGCACAAGACTTGCAGTCTTCCTCAGATTTCATTGATCGTATCTTTATGTTACGTTATCAAATAATAAGTGCATTTTAGGAGAAGGGGATTCCCATTTTATTACAAGATACACGTGGGTGTTCTAAAGTAAAGTTGCCCTTGTGAATTATTTATATTGCACCGCAAGACCAAAAAGAATAGAACACATGTTCGAAGTGATATTTGAACTGAAAGAATATCCGGATATATGGGAAACGATATTAAACAATAATAGAACATGTTTTGTATAACAAAACTAAAACAATGAAAAAAAAATAAAATAAAAATAACAGAATACAGACAACGGGAGCTCGGAAATAATTGTTACGAAATATATGTCTATATTATCTGTTTCAGAGCATAGTCCTTACGAACTATCTATGTCACAAATAACCATGGATTGGCTCTGTTCATTAGACTCACAATATCGTCATATCTTCGTCTTTCATGACTTATCACAATAATCTTAAGACACGTGACACGACGGATGCCAATAGTGGAACAGGAACTGCTTATCGTTTCAGAGCACACGAGTTCGTTCTCGTTTTTAGTGGATTTCGTGTTCATTGTCGGTAATAAACTCCTCAGGACACAGTTATATATATATATTATAAACTCTCATCAGGACACAGTTATATATATATTATAAACTCTCATCAGGACACAGTAATATATATATTATAAACTCTCCTCAAGACACAGTTATATATATATTATAAACTATCCTCAGGACACAGTTATATATATATATATATTATAAACTATCCTCAGGACACAGTTATATATATATTATAAACTCTCCTGAGGACACAGTTATATATATATTATAAACTATCCTCAGGACACAGTTATATATATATTATAAACTCTCCTGAGGACACCATTATATATATATTATAAACTCTCCTCAGGACACAGTTATATATATATATATTATAAACTCTCCTCAGGACACAGTTATATATATATATTATAAACTCTCCTCAGGACACAGTTATATATATATTATAAACTCTGCAGCATTGAGGCTGTATGTGTATTATGTAGCACTGAGGTTTTAACTGTACCTATTAAGATACTATGACATCCTCCGGTGAAACGTTGTAAAAGAGGATTTAATCCCGTAATACTTTTGTAATTTTCAATGTGTTTTATTGTGTTTTTCGTCCTCATTGCAGTATTAACTTGAACCACGCACCGTCCTCGCTATTTTATCATGTCGTACTGATTTTTTTATTAACTTGCAGCAATAAATTACATCATTGTAGAGTAATAGCTGTTGTCATAGGTAATGATGTTTATCATTTATACTTCATTACGTTTTTCATTACGACTGAAAACAATTATTTTTGACAAATTCTCCTCACATCCACTTTAATAATATGTTAGGCATTAAAACCAGAAATGAATATATATTTTTTATTTTGTTTTGTTCTGTTTTGTTTTGTTTTTTGTTTTTTTGTTTTTTGTTTTTTTTTTCATTTTTGTTTTTTGTTTTGTTTTTTTTGTTTGTTTGTTTGTTTGTTTTTATTTTATTTTATTTTTTGTTTATGTACTTTTATTTGTATTTTTACCTTCATATATGATCTAGAAACAGAGATATTAAATATATAGAAAATAATTTAATAGCGAATATACAGTTGATGTAACCAATAATTCTTCGTTGAGAAGGAAGTACAGATACGTTATGATTTTGTTTCTATATAAAGATACCATTAATAAAACCATTGATGTGGACACAGCCTGTTACTATTGTTATAGTTGATGTACTTAATATATAATAATGTTGACAAGACTTTTGAATTTTGTTCTGTTAATAATAATGATTCTCAAGAATAAAAATAAAACATTAGCCCAGGCCTTTAATTCCAGCTTCTGTAACACAGGCACTTGTTTTATACATATATTTGTTTACTATCTACGTCTATCCATAAAGAAAGGTCATTATCGGTTTCGCGTCGGTTTCCTAATGAAAGGACGACGAAAACATCCATGATTACTATGATGCTCTACAATACAGTTTATATGACAATAATCTTCCATAAACAATTGACAAAACACAGTCACCAAGGGAAAGAAATTCGGACACCAGAGTTGAAATATTTGTTTCATCATCACCGTTGAATATCTGGCGATATTGCTAGAAGGTGGAAGGCAGTGTCCGGGTGGCATGCTCCTTATTATGTCACCATCATGGATTGTGAAGGATAAATCTCATAAAGGTGAAGGTCTTCATTCCTTGTACGTCAAGAAAGCGATTGTATTTGATCGTGGAGGATTTTCATTCATTGATGTTTTACGTGTTCCTAGAAAATGCACGTACATTGTTAATTATTTCACAATAGCATGTGTCGATGGTAAGAGAGGTGATGGAGAAGAAATTGAAATTGCCCTCGATTGTCCTATGCCAAGTTCTCTCGATTTGTGCAAACGGGTGGACGATAAACTTTTTACTAGAATATTCATGGCGGAAGCTAGAGTGTATTACCCAGAAACATTATCAATTACATACAACCCACCGTACGAATATAACATTCCAAATGACTCTCTACAACCACTTTTCAACATACTTTGCAGTCTGACTCTGTTCAATAAATACCATCAGTTAAGAAAATAAAACTCCTCAAATTATACTGTATATAACCAACAAGCTGTATAACATCAACAACATATACCTCCGCGTGATAATAATGCCACGCTGACATACAAGGTATTCATAGCAATGTTTGTAGGTCTTCAGTAAACACTTAGTCAAAGCTGATTTTACTTTTTATCTTGCAGGGTTAGTTATCATACACCAGTCAATATTGTAAATATGATCAGTCTGTTCAAGGTTCAAAGAAGTATTTTTGACAACCAGTATTAAACATGTTGCCAAACAATACAAATGTATTCGACTTGCAATGCAATATACTATAATACTAACCTGATAACAAAGGGAAATATACAAGCAGTCAGATAAAACCGTGTCCGTGATCTTGTGGTAAAAGGTATTTGTAAACAGATTCGATCTGTATCTAGAACCAACATCTACCGATTCTGCTATGTGTCGCCCCAATGCAATAAATGAGAATTTCACAAAATGTCGACCCTGATTGACATGGTATTTTCAACCGGTTATATGAAGAGAACTTAGTACAAATGCATCGAATAAACACGTGAATATCAAATTTAGTGCGCACGATGTGTTTCTGGAATAACATTCATCAGGTACGCTCAAGGCTGGAATAACATCCATCAGGTACGCTCAATTCTGGAATAACATTCATCAGGTACGCTTAAGTCAGTCTGAAATAACATTCATCAGGTACGCTCAAGTCTGGAATAACATTCATCAGGTACGCTCAAATCTGAAATGACATTCATCATGTACGCTCAAGTATGGAATAACATTCATCAGGTACGCATAAGTATGGAATAACATTCATCAGGTACACTGAAGTCTGGAATAACATTCATCAGGTACGCTCAAGTCTGGAATAACATTCATCAAGTACGCTCAAGTCTGGAATAACATTCATCAGGTACGCTCAATGTCTGTAATAACATTCATCAGGTACGCTTAAGTCTGGAATAACATTCATCAGGTACGCTCAAGTCTGGAATAACATTCATCAGGTACGCTCAAGTCTGGAATAACATTCATCAGGTACGATCAAGTCTGGAATAACATCCATCAAGTACGCTCAAGTCTGGAATAACATTCATCAGGTACGTTCAAGTCTGGAATAACATTCATCAGGTACGCTCAAGTCTGGAATAACATTCATCAGGTACGCTCAATGTCTGTAATAACATTCATCAGGTACGTTTAAGTCTGGAATAACATTCATCAGGTACGCTCAAGTCTGGAATAACATTCATCAGGTACGCTCAAGTCTGGAATAACATTCATCAGGTACGCTCAAGTCTGGAATAACAGTCATCAGGTACGCTTAAGGTCGACGGGTTGGGAAACCAAATAACTTTAAAAGTTTTGTGAGCAAGTAAACCAAAGGGTCTAAACGGGATCGCCAAAATCGTCTAAGGTCATTTATGCTTCAGGAAGTAGAAACTTAGTTGTGTTAGTAATTATATTATTTAGGAACTGTATTTAAATTATATAATAGGGAGAACCAAATAAGGCGTCTATGGGCATTGAATAGAATTGACAACACCTTTTCATCATGAAAACATAATTCGTGAAATTAAATTGAAAAATAACAGTTAAACCGTATACGCTAAATCAAAGTTTATTTTTTTTTAGCAAATTCAACATCAACTTAGCATCAATTAAGCTCTAGCACTATCATTTATTCACGTCCATATAATTTATTTCGTTAAAAAGGAGTGTAAAAATCGAAGGGAGATAATTTCCCGGGCTAGTTACTTAATCCAACTCCGATTTGAGCTTCGTCGATTGTTTATACACTACAGATTGATAGCTGCTTTATTGGTAACTAAACTTAACATTTCAATATATTACTTCAATAACAAGATATAATATCAATATACAGGTATAACAAAACAAAAAGACAAATAGTTCATGGCTGACAAAAAAATACGAATACTTAGAAAACTGAAGATTGAGCAACAAAAACACCACAATAAATCTAGACCATGGTACACCCAAGCACCCCGTAGGAGTCTGCAGTTTGAGCTTCACTAATGTCAACTCATGGGCGTAGGAGCTGGGATAAATTGCCCTTTTTACTTGAGTTTGGGTGTGGGTGGCACATCTATTTTTGCAATTCCAACTTTTTTTTTGGCATTCAATTTAAGGAAACACATTTTTTTTTATTTGGAAGCAGATATTTGGTTTTATAAAGCCAGTTAACTTTAATTGTATTTCAATTACAATAGGCTGTACAAAAACATTAAGTGAAAATATGAATTAATTATTTTTAGGAAATCCATGCCGGTTGTCATTAACAGTTTGTAAGTTCTATTCCAGCCGTGGTGAGTTGTACTCAATCAACCTTATCGGATAAGTGTGTCAGTGAATCCTGTCATATTTAGTAACTCCCTTGTTGGCATGCACCCTCTATTGACTAAACGTGTGATATGAACTACAGCCTATGGAATGATATAACGTTGATTGTGGTTTAGTACAGGTAGCATCCTAATCATACAATACCAGCTATTAGAAACAACACAAGCAAGTATATGTTAAGTTTATGGTGTTTAACGCCCCTTTCACCAATATTTCAGTTATATCGTGGCGGTGAAACGTGTTCAATCCCTGAAAGACTTATAATATAAAATCATACAGTGAGTGAGTGAGCTAAAGCATGGCAAGAACAAGCTATATTTTGATGAGATGATGATGATGATGATGATGATGATGATGATGATGATGATGATGACGACGACGACGACGACGACGACGATGATGATGATGTTGATGATGATGATGATGACCAAATCGGTCGTGTAATGGTTAAAACCCTATTCTCGAGTGGAATAGATCGTGGGTTTGATGCCAGTCGGATCAAACCAAGACTATAAAACTGGTATGTGTTGCTTCTTGTTTACAAATGTAAGCTACACAGCATGAATGACAGATAGTAAAAACTTATTGTTTTGGAATATGAGTAATATGCTAGAATAGATCGATATTTCTACCAGCAGACTGTTGTTTCAATGAGCTAGCACTATGGAAATCTAATAAAGCATGTTGATATAGTACAAAGCAGACACCCTGCTCATCTCCTTGAAATATAACTTGTTCTTGTCCTGTTATAAATGAAAAATTGCTCAATAGGCGCTAAACAACAATCACTCAGTCACTGATCATGAGTTTGTTCTTTATTTCCCGAGTTGATATTACCTTCCAATAAACTAAGTTTAGTATTTCTCCGTAAAAAGAACCATTGCGATTATATTATGTAGATAATAAGGGTCCAGTATGAAAACAAAAACGCATTTAATGTATCACATAATTTAGGTGTAATTATGCTATTTTATAATGCGTTGCTTAAGACGCGTGGAGTACAACAGGATTCCCATGTCAAATGATGGTCGTGTCCATTAACAGTAACACGACGAATGTCATTAGTGGTGCTGAAACTGCTTACACTTCTAGACCACGTGAGTTCACCCCGTTATTAAGTTCTGTTCACATTGAAAAATCTTCGGTTTTCTGTCGTGTAACATGATGGTCTATCACAGCGATCAACTACCACATTAATAACTATTACATCACAGGGTATGTAACAAGAGAAACACTCTGGGTGTGATTAGTGGTGCAGGTACTGCCTAACCCTTCAGCAGCAACTGAGAACTCCCCCACTATTTCTTTAGTGTGCTTTCCTGTCCTTCAATCTTTAGTTTTATTTATAGTGATATGCATATCCATGTTTGTCTTTTTCTTTTGTCTGTCGTTTGATTTGTGGCATCTGATAAACTCTTTGGTAACATTAAAGTTTTCTTCTTCTGTGTTATCTGTGAACTTTGCACTAGGCGTTTATGTTGTACATGCAGATCGACTTGCTGCTTAGACCTTTGATTGACGACGTGATGTTAATGATTGGTCTGATCTCTGACTGACTGTTTAGACCATTAGTGTGTGTGACCTTTGATTGACGACGTGATGTTAATGATTGGTCTGATCTCTGACTGACTGTTTAGACTACTAGTGTGTGTGACCTTTGATTGACGACGTGATGTTAATGATTGGTCTGATCTCTGATTGACTGCTTAGATTACTAGTGCGTGTGACCTTTGATTGACAACATGATGTTAATGATTGTCTGATCTCCGACTGACTGCTTAGACTACTAGTGCGTGTGACCTTTGACTGACGACATGAGGTTAATGATTGATCTGATATCTGACTGACTCTTTAGACTACTAATGTGTGTGACCTTTGATTGACGTCATGATGTTAATGATTGATCTGATCTCTGACTGACTGTTTAGACTACTAGTGTGTGTGACCTTTGATTGACGACATGATGTTAATGATTGGTCTGATCTCTGACTGACTGTTTAGACTACTAGTGTGTGTGACCCTTGATTGACAACGTGATGTTAATGATTGGTCTGATCTCTGACTGACCGTTTAGATTACTAGTGCGTGTGACCTTTGACTGATGACATGAGGTTAATGGTTGATCTGATCTCTGACTGACTCTTTAGACTACTAGTGGGTGTGACCTTTGATTGACAGCATGATGTTAATGATTGATCTGATCTCTGACTGACGGTTTAGACTACTAGTGTGTGTGACCTTTGACTGACTACGTAATGTTAATGATTGATCTCATCTCTGACTGACTGTTTAGACTACTAGTTTGTGTGTCATTTGATTGACGACGTGCTGTTAATGATTGATCTCATCTCTGACTGATTGTTTAGACTACTAGTGCGTGTGATCTTTGATTGACGACATGATGTTAATGATTGATCTGATCACTGACTGACTGTTTAGACTACTAGTGTGTGACCTTGATTGACGACATGATATTAATGATTGGTCTGATCTCTGACTGACTGTTTAAACTAATATTGCGTGTGACCTTTGATTGATGACATGATGTTAATGATTGATCTGATCTCCGACTGACTGTTTAGACTACTACTGTGTGTGACCTTTGATGTACAACGTGATGTTAATGATTGGTCTGATCTCTGACTGACTGTTCAAACTACTAGTGTGTGTGACCTTTGATTGATGACATGATGTTAATGATTGATCTGATCACTGACTGACTGTTTAGACTACTAGTGTGTGACCTTGATTGACGACATGATATTACTGATTGGTCTGATCTCTGACTGACTGTTTAAACTAATATTGTGTGTGACCTTTGATTGATGACATGATGTTAATGATTGATCTGATCTCCGACTGACTGTTTAGACTACTAGTGTGTGTGACCTTTGATGTACAACGTGATGTTAATGATTGATCTGATCTCCGACTGACTGTTTAGATTACTAGGGTGTGTGACCCTTGGTCGACAACATGATGTTAATGATTGATCTGATCTCCGCCTGACTGTTTATACTACTAGTGTGTGTGACCTTTGATGTACAACGTGATGTTAATGATTGGTCTTATCTCTGACTGACTGTTTAGATTACTAGTGCGTGTGACCTTTGGTTGACGACATGATGTTAATGATTGGTCTGATCTCTGACTGACTGTTTAGATTACTAGTGCGTGTGACCTTTGACTGACGACATGAGGTTAATGATTGATCTGATCTCTGACTGACTCTTTAGACTACTAATGTGTGTGACCTTTGATTGACAGCATGATGTTAATGATTGATCTGATCTCTGACTGACTGTTTAGACTACTAGTGTGTGTGACCTTTGGTCGACAACATGATGTTAATGATTGTCTGATCTTTAACTGACTGCTTAGACTACTAATGTGTGTGACCTTTGATTGACAATATGATGTTAATGATTGATTTAATCTATGACTGACTGGTGACAAGACAATATAAAGAATTAACTTTATTGTTTGCTGGTCACAATTGCAAGTCATGAATATAACACATATATAAACACCATCAATGACCATCAAATATAAATCATAATAAGCATTCAATAAAACATTAATTGCATACTTGTTTATACAATTGAATTGTTATGTAAGGCCATGTCAAGTCACATTTAAATATGAATATGTTTATTTATTAAATTGCTTTATGAATGTTTCATTAATTAATTGTATTGCTTGAATATGGAAATTAGTTAAATTTTGAATTGCTGGGCAAATTGGGTCAAATAAATATTACTAACAATAAAGTACTATGGACGTCAGCAGTAAATGCTGATAAATAATTGTTTAACTGACTTTTTGTTTGAACTAAGAATTAAGACATACACGTTACTGAAGCTAATTTTACACTGGGTATGTTTGACTTTTCACATGAATCACACATCTATAATATGAGAAATATGTAAAGAAATACAAATTTGGATTGTGACCTTTGATAATTAAATCATATAAAACATGTAATAAGAAAATCATTCATAAAAAAAAAAAAATATTTAGGATTGTGACTTGTGATAATTACATCATATAAAACATTTAATAAGAAAATCATTCTTAAAAAAACAAACTATTTAGGATTGTGACCTGTGATAATTACATCACATAAAACATGTAATAAGAAAATCATTCTTAAAAACCAAACTATTTGCACATTAATAATGGCCTACTACAATCGTGTACCATCACGTGGATCCAAACGCTTTGATTACGAATATATTTACATTTTAGATTGGTAAACAGGTCATTGCTCACTTCTGCACAACGGGAAATGGTAATAAACATAGTGATTCTTCCATGCTGGTAGAATTTATGGAAACCAGATTGTTTCCTTGTCTTTTGACTGGAAACATTTTGCTTAGACTTTCACTGGGTGATAACTATGTAAATAATTCAACTAAATACCCATCTGTACTCGATGGTGCAATAACATACCAATTATTGATAAAGAATAAGAATACAATAATACATTACAAATCTATTTACTCTACAATGGAGGAATTTGAAGACCCTTGAAACATAAAACTAAATTTAGCATAACCGATATATCGAAAGCTCATTAATATTATTACGCTCTCTTTAGTTACACATGTAAAAGATAATTATTTTCATAAACTGTATATACTTATAATTGTAATGAAACCAGATTCGTTCGGGTTACATAGGAACAGTTTTTGAAGAATGACTTAGGATTTTAGCCGTCATATTGAATTATATGATATCCAAAATGTCAATTAATGCAATTTTGTGTTTCTGTTTTATTTATTTATATACATCTCATTATTAAGCAAAATAAGATTGCGATAGTATTAAAATAGTGTGTAGAATTTGTATTTGTTTGAAACATTGTCAAATAAATATCACATTGATCTAAAAATGTATGCAGATTGTATATTGTATACTACATGTAACAAGTACTGATAATTACATATGTTTACTAACGGTAACGAAGGCAGTAACTAACAAATACTAATAATTATATTATGTTTTCTAACGTTAACGAAGGCAGTAACTAACAAGTACTAATACTTATATTATGTTTACTAACGTTAACAAAGGCAGTAACTAACAAGTACTAATAATTATATTATGTTTACTAACGTTAACGAAGGCAGTCACTAACAAGTACTAATAATTATATTATGTTTACTAACGTTAATGAAGGCAGTCACTAACAAGTACTAATAATCGTTAATGAAGGCAGTCACTAACAAGTACTAATAATTATATTATGTTTACTAACGTTAACGAAATCAGTAACTAACAAGTACTAATAATTATATTATGTTTACTAACGTTAACGAAGGCAGTAACTAACAAGTACTAATAATTATATTATGTTTACTAACGTTAACGAAAGCAGTAACTAACAAGTACTAATAATTATATTATGTTTACTAACGTTAACGAAGGCAGTAGTACTAATAATTATATTATGTTTACTAACGTTAACGAAGGCAGTAACTAACAAGTACTAATAATTATATAATGTTTACTAACGTTAACGAAGGCAGTAACTAACAAGTACTAATAATTATATTATGTTTACTAACGTTAACGAAGGCAGTAACTAACAAGTACTAATAATTATATTATGTTTACTAACGTTAACGAAGGCAGTAACTAACAAGTACTAATAATTATATTATGTTTACTAACGTTAACGAAGGCAGTAACTAACAAGTACTAATAATTATATTATGTTTACTAACGTTAACGAAGGCAGTATAATGTACCGGTATTGTTTGTATTTTTTAATAAATGTACAAACCTCAATAAAACTTAGTTCAATTTAAAGATTGATTGAAAATAAAGACATCATCTTCATTGAAATAATTTCTGATTATATTTTATGCCAATTTGAGGAGTACATGATTCGAAATAACGTCTGAGTTATGACGTCACGATATTTCAGAATATTTTTGCGACGGAGTCATTAACAATATGCCGTGTCATTCTAATTTGCAATTTTAGACCATTTCTTAGAAATATTTTGTACAAAAATAACAAGTAAAACTACATTTTCGACCGTCAAATCCTCAACTGATGATGGCAGCTCTTCATATACAGTACTGTTATTCCTTAATTCTATATACAACATAATATACAAAGGATATATACCACAACAACATGACCTCTATAAAATGAAAAATAAGCATCATAGGATCAGAAATCACTGTTTAAAACTGAACTTGTCAACCTCTGGTCTCCAATTGTCTGACGTCGTGTTTGTAAATGACTAAATATGTATCTAGTATACATAGTCATATGACAAAACATGCAAATGCAATTATCATATAACACGTTTTTGATAGGCTAATGTTTGCTATCATATCCACGGATGACTTGAAGCAACTTTGGATTTAAATGTGAATGAGCCGCCATATTGAAGTCTTGAAATCCAAAATGTCAATTGATGCAATATGATTGCAAATAAAGACATCGTCTTCCTTTGAAATAATTTCTTATCAGATTTTATCTGAAACTGAAGCGTACATCATGCGGAATAATGTAAGATGTGTACTTTATACGCCGAAAAGTTTCCTATGATGTCACTATTTTTCATGACGTTTTTTTGCCAACGGCATCTATAGCCTAAATATAAATATTTTGTCTTGTATTAGAACATAAATGACAAATAAAACTGTATTTTCGACAGTCAGATCCTCAATTGTCTCCGATAACTCTTCAAATACAATAGTGATTTTAATTTCAGCAATATTTCAGCTATATCATGGCGACCAGATTTAGCGGTGGAAGAAGCCGGAGTACTCGGAGACAACCACCAACCATGGGCAAGCAACTGATCAACTTTATCACTTGCGGCTGCGAGTCGAGTGCACCCTTTTTGTAATTTACAAAGTCGGGTGAGAACCCACGCCGTATTGGTGGTAGGCTACCTAACTAATTGAGCCACCCAGGCCCGAAAATACAATAGTGTTATTCCTTAAATCTACTTAAAACATAATAAACAAAAGATATATAACACACCAACATGAACTTTATAATATCAAATATAAGCATCATAGAATCAGAAATCACTTTTTAAGACTGAACTTGTCAACCTCTATTTTCCAATTTTCTGACGGCGTGTTTTTACATGACTAAATATGTATCTATTTTACCTAATCACATGATAAAACATTTTATCGCTGTTTTGTTTATTTTCCCTTTGATGTTTAAAACCGATATATTTCATATCACGTAAGCCCATGAGATGATTCCAATTATCGCTAATCGCAAAGCATAGTCAAGGACGCACGTAGTAGTATCTTGTTTTCTAATATGACGTTATAATGACGTCACATTACCAAATTCTTGATAATTAAGTGATTAACGATATAAAATATTAATTGTGTTTAAAAAAAATGTCAGTCGCTCAACAAAAATAATATAATTATGAATATAAATTAGCGATCAAATAATTAAAGATGTTTTTTAAAACTCGAGGACGTTTCTCAGTCATCTCTCATCTCAGGGTTTAGCCCTTCGATGAGAGATGACTGAGAAAAGTCCTCTCGTTTTTAGAAAAAAACATCGTTAACCACTTATTATCGCTATTTTGTTTATTTTCCCTTTGATGTTTAAAACCGATATATTTCATATCACGTAAGCGCATGAGATGATTC
This sequence comes from Gigantidas platifrons, assembly GCA_002080005.1. Taxonomy (NCBI): domain Eukaryota; kingdom Metazoa; phylum Mollusca; class Bivalvia; order Mytilida; family Modiolidae; genus Gigantidas; species Gigantidas platifrons. Next base: position 77,250 of record MJUT01030735.1, read on the forward strand.
CAATTATCGCTAATCGCTAAGCGTAGTCAAGGACGCACGTAATAGTATATTGTTTTCTAATATGACGTCATAATGACGTCACATTACCAAATTCTTGATAATTAAGTGATTGACGATATAAAATATTAATTGTGTTTAAAAAAAATGTCAGTATCTCAACAAAAATTATTGAATTATGAATACAAAATAGCGATAAAATAATTAAAGAAGTTTTTTTAAAACTCGAGGACGTTTCTCAGTCATCTCTCATCTCAGGGCTTAGCCCTTCGATGAGAGATGACTGAGAAAAGTCCTCTCGTTTAAAAAAAACATGGTTAATCACTTAATACTTTAAAAACAACATAATATAGTAGACCAACTGATATTTTAATGTTCATATGTCATTTATGTTAGTTTTAAGGAGTGGGTATTTATTTATTTACACATGAATGCTTTGACAAACAAGCTTTAGTGGTACATGTTGCATACTTAAGCATGTTGCTAATCAGCAGTATTGTTTGTACTTGTATATAATTTAATAGAATTAGGCATATGTGTCTATTAGAAACTCGAGTCCTCTCGGATCACTTGCTTGCATTGCCTTCATCAAAATACGAATTGTTGGCTTAACTTCTCGATTTTTTTTCCACTTTTTCAAAACATCAAAAGTTTGACTAAATATGACCTTTGGATACTCAAGAAGAGTCTGCTCAATTTCCACCATACTTAATTCTAGTTCAACTCCAAGCTGCATAGCACAGTTCCCAACTTTGTTTGATAAGTCTCTCAATACATCATCGTCAGGGATCTGTTGTAGTGCAATGTTATCAATATCTATAACAAACAAATTGGTTTCATTAGATATCTAGTCTTAAAGTATTTTTTAATATTTGTTCTTCATAATTGACTGTTTGTTATTTAACATCATACAAACTTAATTTCAGCTATATTGACTAATTGTTAGACACATGTATGGATAATTTGATTGAAGCAACATCTTGTTTCCAAAAGACTGCACTGAGTTCTGGTAACGGTTGTGAGTAGCCAAGCACGTCTTAGTGAGGAATATAGGTCATGCCTTCCTGTTAGGGTTTGTAATAATACAGAAGGCTTGAGGTTTGTCAGATGATAATACAGAAGGCTTTGTGTCTATCATAGGACATATGAACCCCCATGGCATTGGACGCCATTAATATCATAAGACATGCTAATCATGATGACATTAAGACAACATGACAGATGCCATTAATGTCATAAGGCATGTGAACCCTTAACAACAAAGGATATACTAACACTGAAGAAATTAGGACAGCATGACGGGTGTCATTAATGACATATGCCATGATAGCGCTTTAATAATTAGGGCAACATGACCTAAAGAGGCAGTAATAAGGATATGAGTTTACGTACACATATTTCATATTATATGCAGCATCTATAACAACTATTGCATTTATATAACATACTATACCTAGTCCAACTATTTTGCTTTTTTATATTAAAGATTTTACATACCCAAAACCTCAACGTCCTCCTTGAATACCTGTAATACACAAATAAGTCTTTAAGTAAGGTAATTATCTATTATATAGAATACACTGTAAAGGTAATGTGACAGATTAAATAACAACATAATAATAATAAGCGAATAACATAATTTGATGTGCGCAAAACACGTCATTATTGTCAGAAAGCAAGAACATTTGAGCCATATTTCCCAACAAAGATATCAGTACTTATGCCCAAAAAAGCCAACCGAGTTACAGTCGAAAATCGTGTACTATTGATAACTCTATGTTTACAGTTGCGGAGCATTTGATGTCATTCCTGATTTAAGTGGGGTTCATGTTGCTCAATCTTTAGTTTTCTCTTTTTTCTCTCTGTAGTGTTTTGTACATCATCTTTTGTTACACTTCTGGCTATCCCCTTTAGTATCTTCCCCTTTAGTATCTTCCCATATTTCTGACAGAGAACCAGTTATCTATGACTTGAATTAACTGAAAACAGGTCATCAATGACCTTCCTTAAAAAAAACCACTCACCAATGACATGAGTTGTTGGTTACCCAACAGAAAATCAGTCAGCTATAATTATGACTTGATATATTGTCTACATTAAGGAACCATTCACATATGACATTAGTTAGTACCTACCTGACAAAGAACAAGTGAGATATGACATCATTTATTACCTACCTGACAAATAACCAGTCATATGTGACATTAGTTATTACCTACTTGACATATAATTAGTCAGATGACATTACTTATTACCTACCTGACATGGAACCAGTCAGATATGTCATTAGGTATTACCTACCTTTCATAGAACCAGTAAATATATGACATTAGTAATTACCTACCTTACACAGAACCAGTCAAATTTGATATTAGTCATTACCTACCTGACAGAGAACCAGTCAGATATGATTTTAGTTAATACTTAACTGACATAAACAGGCAGGTATGACATTAGTTATTACCTACCTGTCAAAGAACCAGTCAGATATGTCATTAGTTATTACCTACCTGACATATAACGAGTGAGATATGACTTTAGTTATTACCTACCTGACAAAGAACTAGTCAGATATGACATTATCTATTACCTATCTGACATAGAACCAGTCTGATATGACATTACATATTACCTACCTGACATAGAACCAGTCAGATATTACTTTAATTGTTACATACCTGACATAGAACCAGTTAGATATAACTTTAGTCATTAACTACCTGACATAGAGCCAGTCAGATATGACTTTAATAGTTACCTACCTGACATATAACCAGTCAGATATGACTTTAATTGTTACCTACCTGACATAAAACCAGTCAGATATGACTTTAATTGTTACATACCTAACATAGGACCAGTTAGATATGACTTTATTTATTACCTACCTGACAGAGAACATGCTGGGTATAACCAATTTTAGTTAAAGCATCACATAAATCCTTAAATGATGTTCTCTTCATCTTTCTTTTCTTTTGCTGTCTCCAATCCAAGAGTGCAACAAAGTTGACGATTTTTACGTCATATCCTCGATACTGTTCTATAATATTATTCCATGAAAGGCTGGACAATCCTAAATGGATGACAAGCTCGTAAAATATACCATGTGGTACAAGAGAAGCTAGTCTAACAAGATGTTTGTCAGTTGGACAAAGTGTCAAATCCTTGGTGTCAAGACCTGCAGATAAGAGACATATCAAATGTAAAAGGTGAGATAATATATATATATATATATATATATATATATATATCAAATATAAAACGGTAGCTAATACATATTTCATACAGGTCATTACAGTACAAAATGACAAATCCTTGGTATCATGATCTGTAGTTAAAAGGCATATGCCATATAATTATATATATAATAGTTACTGATATGGAGGGCAATATCAGGATATACAGACTGCCCAAGGGTCATGGTACGGACCAGTGAAAATGATATTGCCCGAGCCGGAGGCAAGGGAAATATCTATTTCATGGTCGGTACCAGGCCCCGAGTGTAGTCTGTATATCTTGATATTGCCCTCTATATCAGTAACTATTGTGTTTATTGAATTGAAGACACACTAAATACAAAGTGTTCAACAATTCACGAAACCTTAATAGAAACTGCAATTTTAGGAATAGATAAAACCTTACATACAGACAAATGAACATTTTAATGTACTTTTAATCAGGATCATTGAAGGTGTTTTAAAGTTTCTATTAATGCTACTGATATAGACTGGTCCATAAACCGTGTATAGACCGTTAATACCGGTCTATTCACTGTTTTTGGACCGGTCTATAACAGCAACCCAGTTTGTATCGCGGAATAGTGAAGGTCACATGGAGAGTGTTCAGCCAATTAAATGCATGCTTTTTATTCTGATATTCAATACAATGGGGATATACTATATACCAAATATAAAAGGGAAGGTAATACATATATTATACAGGTCATTACAGTGCACAAAGAATATCAAATATGTAATAGGACAATCATTAATGGTTTTCTCCATGTTTTTTTTATTATTTGTAGAACGAATGTAGAATACCCAAGACAATATACACAAACTGAGCATTGATGAAGTGGATGTCCGTTTATTTCCAATAACGCAGGATTCATATTAAAATACTAAAATAACAGTATTTAAATTGAGGAATATTTTACATAAAAAAACAGAGCCATGAGGTAAGCTAGTAATGCCAGGCATTTAGGAAAGAGTGTGGTAGTGTTAAACATGCTTTTGAAAGTGAGCCAATCAAAAATCATTTTAGCTCAGTCTTCGTGAAAGAAGATTTGAATATCTTTGTTTTCTAAAAAAATGTATAATCGTTATAAATCAGTTGAAAGAAAACAATACAAATCATAGGAAATGTATTTTCAACTACTCATTGTAATTTAGCTGCAGTTAAGATATGAGATCATTTTGACTGATAATAATGCAGCAATAGACAAATAAATTGATCTGTTTAAAAATGGCCGCCATGTTGAATATAATGTTGGGATGTCGGACACAATATTGAGTGGGGATCACCCATTAACAATCCCAGATAAATTTGGTGTAATGTGGTTAAAATTATTTAAATAAGGGTAATAACAAAATTATCGAATACAGAGCAATCTTGCAAAGGGAAAGCCAAAACTCATAAATCAGTAAACAGACAAAATCAGTCAACAACCGGGAAACTGGGAAACCGCAATGGTCCTGACTTGCTACAGGTTTTTCTAAAGAATTGGTGGATTGAATCAGATTAAATGTGAGCGTCTATCAATATTAAAACCCTTGAATATGTTAATTACTTATTGCCATGTAACTGCATCTAAATTTGTGCTGATTTTGTCAAATAATAAAACAGCAATAGACAATAAAATAATTTTCTATTTTTAGTAACAGTCGTCATCCTAAATTGGGGATGGGCTGCTCGACACAATTTGAAAGGAGACCACTCATTGACAATCCATTTAATTCGTTTCAGTGGTTATAGGGAATAGTTAAATGTTATCTTTTACCAAGAGTGAGTGAGTGATTGTTGCTTAAAGACAACTCAGTAGTTTTTTCTGCTATATCAAGGCCAGAACAAGTTATTTTTCATTGAGATGATGATGAAGTCCACTTTGCTCTATACCAACACACTTAGTTGGATTGCTATAGTGCTAGCTCACTGAAACAACAGTCGGTGGATAGACATCTGGCCCCACTCAGACACATTATCCTGATTCCGAGACAACCCATCTTTGCTCCTCCTTAATGCTGTGTGCTTAGCAGAGAAGCAACACATACCATTTATTTAGTCTTTGGTTTGAACCGACTAGGGCTCGAACCCACGATCTACTGCACTACAGGCGAGCATGCTAATGATTACACCATCGATACGGTTATCTTTTATCAAGATATGCTTAATTTGCATATTCAATATAAATCGGATGAAAGATATTTTCACAGAAAAACCAGGAATATATGTTAAACTAGTCAATAACATGTAGCTACCAGTACAATTTGAGTTCATTTTGATATATAATAATGCAGCAATGGACAATTGAAGACATTTCTATTTTAAGTAACAGCATCTATCTTGAATGCAGGGCGGGGGGCTATCAGACACAATTTTGAAAGGGGCCCAACCCTGCCAGGCTTGGCTTAATATGGCTAGGTTGTTTCAGAGGAGAAGATTTAAAAGTGAAATACTATGACGTACCACGGACAGACGCCAAGTTGAGCTGAGTGAGCTAACAACATAACATGATTTGTTTCTACTGAAAAAGTATAACATTACTTGCATATCTTTCATCACAAAAGATATATGTCATGTTCCTAAAATTATTCTATGAAATTACCTGTACATCTTTTATTACATGGGTGTGTGTGTCTTAAAAAATAGTATACATTTATGTGCACAAAGACCTATGTCTTGTGCGTACAATTGTAAAATTACCTGAACATGTTTTACAACACGTGTCTTGTGTCTAAAATAAAAGAATAAAATTACCTGAACATCTTTCATTACACGTGTCTTGTGTCTAAAATTATAATGTAGAATATAATGACAACACATTCCTAGTAAATTAATACAATAACTATGGTCAGATTTAATAGCAATATATGTTAATTGGTTTCAGAGAAGAATAATTGTTGTTTATTTTACTTATCCATATGGTTCTATGTTAAACTATATGTTGTTCTCTGTATATTTGTTTACTATGTTTTATTATAAACACGTGTTTATATGTGTACATTATGTTTACATGGTTCTATGTTAAACTATATGTTGTTCTCTGTATATTTGTTTACTATGTTTTACTATAAACACGTGTTCATATGTCTACATTATGTTTACGTGGTTCTATGTTAAACTATATGTTGTTCTCTGTATATTTGCTTACTATGTTTTACTATGAACACGTGTTCATATGTCTACATTATCCTTACATGATTCTATGTTAAACTATGTGTTGAATAATTGTTGCTCTTTTATGTTGTTCTCTGTATATTTGTTTACTATGTCTTACTATAAACATTTGTTCAAATGTCTACATTATGCTTACATTGTATCTAATTAGTTGATATTTTATTATTACCTGTTAAGATAATAATTTGCACGATATTTTCATGTTAAAAGGTCAGACAGAAAATTGCCATTCATCGAGCACAGTACTAGATAAACGCACAGTTATTTATTATTTACTATACATTTAATATCTGTTGTTTACAAAATATTCAATATAAGTATGAAGATTGATGCCTATATATATTTTAATGATATATTATTTGTAGACTGTCTTTTATATTGTGAAGCGGTCGATGGCATGCAGTGCTTATGGACATTTTTTTTCCGATTAAAATAAGATAGCTTACTGTGCAGTCGCAGTGAACTGCTATACAAAAAAATGTACCAAATACAGGCATTTGAGTTTACTTTATAATGTTTTATGTTCAGTTGAAATATTGAATAAGAGCATACCCGGTAAACAGTGTTTATTTAATGTGTCAATGAATTTGAAAATAAAACAATAAAAAATAATGAAGATTAATGAACATCAAACTTACCTTGTCAAATATCCAGAAAAGTGGAACCTTTGTTTTGTGTGTCTTCTTATTCTTACATGTCCATTCCAGCATTGGTTTTACTTCTGGAACTAGTATATAACACGCTCCGGTGTCGCACCATTCTCCGACTTCTATGTCAAACAAATTTGATACCTCGGATGTAGAGAGCGATTTTCCGAAGCTTTTGTGATAGAACTCAAGTACATTTTTCAATGTCAATGTTAAGCATTCTTGTACAGTGGATGCAATGCTTGGCGGTATGAAACGTTTGGTGTCCTTGTTTATTAAGTAGATAATAATCTTATTATCTTTCACCGAAATATGCAACTCATTTGCTCGATCAATGCAAACTATTGCAGCTTGATGATACAAACAAACACCTTCTGGCGTTTCCTTTAAAGGCCAAACATTCATTGCAGCACCAATTAACTTAAAAGACAAGGCAGCAGGTATGGACGATTTTAATAGTTTGTAAGATAAACATATCATTTTATCTTCTCTTGATTTATAATAAACGTCAGCGACTGGTAGCTTACGTTTTACTATACATGGTACAAGGTATGACTGGATAGTAGACTTCTGTTCTTGGCTATAGCGTTTTGGTTCTACAAGAATGTCTAGGTGAACCAGGACTTGTATTATAAACTCTTTAAATTCATTGTTTGGCATGTGCTGATAAAATTCCTCCTGTGACCAAAGCTTGAGAAGATCTTTTTTGGCAATTTCTCCTGTATTATTCATTGTAAGTAGAATATCTCGGAGGCTTTTCTCTTGGGGCCAGAAAAGTTCATCTGTGATGAAGGATCTTAAGATGTTTACAAGTGATTGTGGCTGTACAATTATGAATTTCTCAAGTCCATGTTGGTCAATATATAAAATTTTGCCTAGGGAATGTTGAACTTTTAAGAAATGCTCAACTTGTGCATCAGTAAGTGCCAGGTCCTCATTACTTCTATTCAGGGCTGTCAGATCTTCTTTTGAAATTAGGGTCATATTGTCTGACCTCATCTCAGACAATTGTAGATCCAGTGGGACCCACGCCATAGGCATTCTTTGACCCCAGGACTTTTGACTAAATGCTACCTCAACTAGCTTGGTCTTAAGTCGATTAATTTCAGGGTCATTTTCATCTTTCCCATTTACAAAGAAGATGTCATCGAATATTATGCGCTTATGTTGTTTATGATTTTGAAACATTGCTTGAAGGTCATTAGTTAATTTTATGCTCCTGTCAGTACGATCTTTCTGAAAATGAAAAAAAAAATCAATTGATCTCGGCTTACGAAGGAGCATAACCCCAGAACAGAAAAAAAAATGATAACAGTCAGAAATCGAACAAGGCCTACCTGTAATGGTCCCTAATTACAAATTAGCAATGTTCACTGCTGTAAAGGATGTACAAAACTGTATATTTATACTCAGTATGAAATATAAGCTGCCTATATGGAATCCAAACTCAGTCCCCAACAACCACTCTACTTTTTTTGATTTGATCATACAATGCTACACATTTATCTATCTGTATAAATAACAATCTTCATGGGTCTTGGGAATGCTCACTTTGATCATGGTGGAATCGGTCACTTTGAAAATGGTTGAATTGGCCACCTTGATAATGATTGAATCGGTAATTCAGGTAACGGTGGACTCAATCACTTTGATAATAATTGAATCGTTCACTCAGTTAATGGTGGAATCGATCATTTTGATAATGGTGTAATCACATACTCATGTAATGATGGAATCAGTCACTTTAATAATTGTTGAATCACTTACTTTGATAATGCCTTTTTTGGTTGTCTGTTATTTTGAGAAATGGTCAGTGACGGAATAGCTTCTGTCACAGCATACGAATATAAAGTACATTTATTTAGTTTTTCCCCATTATTTGAAAATTTTGTAAAGAGTTTAAACAAAATTGTAACTAATATTCTGTACTACATAATTAATTAATATAATCATATGATAAATGACAACAGTATCCCATTGACCTTCAAGTCCAACCAGCTAACAAGAAAATAATAATAAAAACAAATTATCTAACCTGAGTATAGAAATCACTGTGTGTTGCTGCAAACAGTATTATTGGCAGAATGTCGTCATCATCTGCACAATACGAAAGGATAGAGCTCACCCAATGCTTCAATATAGCTGAAAGTAAAAGTATGATTATATCATAATCCAGGAGAGAGCTTATCTAGTGCTTCAATATAGCTGAAAGTAAAATAATGATTATATTATAATTCAGGAGAGAGCTTAACTAATGCTTCAATATAGCTGAAAGTAAATGTTTGATTATTTTAAAATTAGTGAAAAAAGTGCATACATAAATAAAACACAATTGACAACATTTGTTATATTATATCATTCAGTTTTATTTAAGGAGGAAACTTGAATAACTAAAGAAAACACTGATTTGTTATCCTTGTCAACCATTTAGCTTAGAGATGAATGTAAAGATATGCTTAACTATGCTGGGTAACACTGTCATATAAAGATGAGTTGTTTCTGTGTGTTTTTTATAGTAATAACTGCATTTCATCTACAACCACAAATAAGAAATGCTGTCACAATCAGAGATGATTGCATGATTCAGACAATACAAAGAAGGAGAGGTGTCTAAAAAAAACTGATTCTGACAAGTCTCCTGAAAAAACATCTATGAATCAGACACAATAAATAGACACAGGTGTTCCCAAAAACATCACATTTCTGATTCAGACACAATAAATCGGGACAGGTGTCTAAAACAACTCTGATTCAGACACTACTAATAGAGACAGGTGTTCTCAAAACATCTCTAATTTAGACAATGCAAATATGAACATGTGTCTACGAAAACATCTCTAATTCAGACAATACAAATAGGAACAGGTGTCTACGAAAATATCTCTAATTCAGACAATGCAAATAGGGACAAGTGTCTACAAAAGCAAATCTAATTCAGACAATACAACTAGGGACATGAGTCTAAAACATCTCGGTGACCGGGTGGTTCAATGAGTTAGGTTTTTGGATTACCTAGCAACTCACACAAGCCTATCACTAATACTGTGGGTTTGCAGACTGCTTTGTAAATTGCAAAAAAGGGTGGACACGAGTCGCAGCCACAAGTGGTAAAGTCAACCAGTTGCTTGTCCATGGTCAGTGGTTCTCTCTGGGTACTCTGGCTTCTTTCACCACTAAAACTGGTCGCCATGATATAGCTGAAATATTGCTGAAAGTGGCGTTAAACACAATAAATCAAATTAAATAAAATCGTATCTAATTCAGACAATACAAATAGGAACAGGTGTCTACAAAACAACTTTGAATCCGACACTGCAGATAGGGACAACACTCCAAACATTATATTATTATTTAGTGAGTACATCAGAAAAGACAAAACACATATTTACACCAACTTACATCCTGTAGTAACATCTCCTTGTGGGTATTCTGGTAAAGGTTCATGGAAATCAAATCTACCATTAAACATCAAAATAAACTCTCCTTTATGTTGTATAAATAACTGATGTGTCATGTCAAATGATTTCTGTCCTCCAAAATCAATAAGATCTGATGGGGCTATATTCACTTTATAATTTCCTTTTCTCAATTCCTTTTTTATATCCTCGTGAATTGTAATGTAGCTTAGTTTTGACATCGTCGGGGCCTGTGGTTGTGCTTTGGACCGTCCTTTAAGTGTGTCATCCATACTTGCTCCTTTGAGTGTTTTGTCAGTTCTTTGATATAAAATCTCTTCACTGTTTGTT
>MJUT01030735.1:98112-114127 GCA_002080005.1 Gigantidas platifrons
AAAAAAAAATGCATCGAAATCAGATAAAGAATAAAAACTTTCAAATTTTGGAAATTTGCATTTTACGGCCTCTTTTGGCCAAATTTATCTCAGAAATCGCAAAAGAGAGAAGAAATCCGCCGACATATTATCAAAAGCGTTCAACACAATTCAATCAACAACAAAAAACGCATCAAAATTGGATGAAAAATAAAAAAATTATATATCTTTAAAATATGCCAAAATTTGGAATTTGGGACACTTGTAGACCCCTTTTCGAAATAAAATAACAAAACAATTTGATGGCCCATTAATAGCTTATAAAGATGAACACTTTGCAAAAAATACATTAAAATTGGATGAAAATCAAAAAAGTTAATTTTTGCTTACCTTTTTTGTAAAAAACAGCAATAGTTACATAATAACGTTATACATATTTCTTTAAGGGATTTTCCTCATGAATTCATAAAAAGATAATCATCAAAAACAAATGAACAATGCATAATGTATATCTATATATATATGGACACATCCTTTTCGACACCTTTGGCATTCTTGTTTGTTTTGTGTACTTCTGATTAACATATATAAACTGTGAAGGGGACCATCCAATGAACACGAAAAAGGATTCAGAGAAGAAGATTAAAATGTTAAATGTTGACAACGGCGCCATTGACAATGACAGACAACGAGGACGGACGCCAGATGATGGCAATACCTCACCTTTCGGTCATGTGAACTGATAACAACTTTCCATTAATTACCATATGGGATCGTATGTCAACAAATACATTATGGTAGTGAACATTTTCGAACTTGGCAACTTGTAATGGACGACCAGCTTGTTATTAAACAATATATATTAACTGAAGGTAGTTGTCTTGAAATTGTATTTATCATCTTAATGAAAGATTTTTAATTTTCAAATGAGCATACAAATATATTCAGAGAAGAAGATTTAAATGTAAAAGCTTAGGCCGATCACGCGGCCGATGACAACGACAACGGACGCCAAGTAATGGTAATTCAGTCAGTTGAGATGAAAAAAACTGTCCATTCATTATCCAATATGTCAGAATATACATCATAGTAGTGACAATTTTAGACCTTAGCATTTAAACATTAACCATTTTGTACTGTAGTCATTTGTCTTTTTTTTTTATTTTGTCCCCAACAGATTAGATAACAACTTACACATGTCAGCTCTACTGGCTGGATATGTCTACAAATATAAGATAAACGTGTTAACAAATTATTAACGAAAACAATATTGTTGATTTAATATCGACGTAAGCAATCCTCCAATCTACAACAACTTAAATAGCAACATAAAACAGAGTGAAGAATGCGCAGTCATGTTAAGGCAGACCATCAATTGCAAATCCATAAACAAACCGTGTTTTTACTTTTTGGTTCGATACACGCAATAATGCATTTATTTTACTCTTTTAAACCATAAACAATTAAAGTTATGATTTATGTACTCAAAATGAAAAAAAAAATATATTAGGAATCAATCACAGAGGTCACGTGATCACATTAAAGAGAAAGTAGCACTGTGACCACTAAAACCGAACAGAACAACGGCATGCCGATGTACAATACAAGTAATGAAGGAACCGGCGGATTGGGAATATCCTATTCTTCAAGAAAAATGCGTGGCAAAGTGTTGAATTTCATTTTATTAAATGTGCGAATAGATTGAAAGGCCAAATATGCCAGTAAACCCCCTTTGTCGAGTTCAATGGAATTTTTCTTGCTACGTGCAATCCCTGTATTCTTTGCCATAGGAAATTATCGTATCTAATGATCAAGTCTGTTGACGGTTAACATTTTTCCAAGAGCAGTCTTCGGGATGCCGTTGTTCTATTGCATTTTTAAAAATTTAATAAACAAATGCTAAAAAACTATTATTTTAAAACATTTTAAGGACGTAAGGTTTTTGTAATTTCGATTGCGGACGTGTACATATCCCGGATAAGCTACGTCACAGCAAACGTCATGTTTATGATGCAATGCAATCGTCGTTTTCACTTCCATTTATTTTTAATAATCAGTGTAGTAACAATTTTCCTTAAATACATGTTTCACAGATGTGCTTTTAGAGAGCTTTCCCTTCTTCACAAATTAATTTGTATTGTTTATCTGCTGAAATATCTGACAGCAACGTTACCGTAGAATCGTAGTATTTCTTACATGTGTAGGCCCTCTAGTCTACTGCTTTTTGGATAATAACAATAGAAGACACATTTAAGATGGTATTGCCACACGATTGTATGGATATACACATGCTTAATAAAGTAAAAAAGACAGTAAATAATAAAGAAATGTTCCTGAAAATAAATGTGTAAACAGAAAGCTAAAAAAGGGGGGAGTGATTTCATATCACAAGGGCATGTGGGAGGACCAACCACGAGTTGGTTTTGAATCAATGTTGTCTGAATTTCCCACTAATTAATGCCATAGTTACTAGATGACCAAGATGTGTCACCTTTTATATAGAAATATCTTATTTTGTCTTCATTACCTTGTCTCGTCAGAGGGTTTATTAGCAAATTTATTTTTTGGTATTTTGGACTTGACCTTCATAATAGCATATCATGTGTAAAACATATGGATTTCTATTTTAAACTTAATGACGAAAATTGAAACCTGAAATGCAATACAAATTCTCTCTATTCATTCATCAAAATATTGTTCTATTATTAAAATGTATCAACCATCTTGGTAAAATAAATTACTGTCTTTCACACATAAATTTGGAAAGCAAGAAATATTTAGTAAATTCAGAATTTGTGTTGGTAAATTTCGAATTGAAGAAGGACATCATTAAAAGATACAAAGAGAGGGAAGGGTCTTTGTTAATAATAATGATTAGGCGTGTCATTTCTTATATTTTCTAGAATTGAGGACACTTTATACTTATAAAAATTAACATTTTTTGCATGTCTTATGCATTGTATGCTATGTCACTAACAACCGTAGAATCTTACATGTCTAGGCCCTATCTGCTGCTTTTTGGGTAATAACAATAAAAGAAACATTTAAGATGGTATGGATATAAACATGCTTAATAAAGTAAAAAAGACAGTAAATAATAATTTAATTTGATTTGAATATTTCAATCCGATTGGCTAATTCGCCTGAAGAAAATGTTGGTTATACTCGATAACCTGGGTTGGTATTGTGACGTCACCAACGTGTTCATCCGCCAACGACACATTCAAATAGTCACATGAAATAATCGTAATTAGAATCGAGGAACCATTCAATTCTGTTGTACAAATTTAATTATAAGGAATATTTGAAATTGTTGAACAGGTTATACTTGCAAAACCTGGTTTGGGTCAGTATACGCTTTTCATAAACCGCTTCGTATAACCTGTTCAACAATTTCAAATATTCCTTAAATAAAGAAATATTATTGAAAATAAATGTGTAACTAGAAAGCTAAAAAAAGAGGGGGAGTGATTTCATATCACAAACAACTGTGGGATGACCAACAACGAGTTGGTTTTCAATCAATGTTGTCTGAATTTCACACTAATAAATACCATAGCTACTAGATGACCAAGATGTGCCACCTTTTATATAGACATATCTTATTTTTCTTCATTACCTTGTCTTGTCAGAGGTTTTATTTGCAATGAAGAAATGCCTTTGGTATTTGGACTTCATAATAGCATATCCTGTGTAAAACATATGGATTTCTATTTTAAATTTGATGATGAAAATTGAAACCTGAAATGCAACCCAAATTGTCCCTATTCATTCATCAAAATATTTTTCTATTACTAAAATGTATCAACCATCTTGGTAAAATAAATTACTATCTATCACATTCAAATTTGGAAAGCAACAAATATTTAGTAAATTCAGAATTTGTGTAGGTAAATTTCAAATTGAAGAAGGGAATCATAGAAAGATACGAACAGAGTGAAGTGTCTGTATTAATAATATTGGTTAGGAGTGTCATTTCTTATATTTTCTAGAATTGAGGACACTTTATACTTATACAAATTTACAATTTTTGTATGTCTTTTGTATTGTATGTTATGTCACTAAAACCAAACGATAGAAAAATAAGAAAAGAAAACAATATTCATTTGTCTCGATTATTTTAAGAATCCAAATTAAATTGGATAAACAAGAGTAAAACCCAAAGCATGTGTTGTCTGCTAACTTGGATTTCAGATCTACCAAAAGGAAAAATAAAGCAAAACAATGAGTGTGTATTCATACAACATTTTAATGCCACCAATTTTCTATCATCTTAAAACCAGATATGTTGTAAAGAACTGCCCAATGGATAGCCAAATTTGCCTACAAATGTTTCAACTGTTTCAGACAGAAATAATTGTGAAATGTTTTTCCAGTAGGGTCCTATGTTAAATTTGTCCTCATGATCATCTTGGATTTCCGATTTTCAGAGAAAAAAGAAAATTTTTAAGGGACCATTCAACGATTACTCATGTTCAGTTTGGGTTCAATCAAATTTCTAGTTTCTGAGATGAATGACTTTTTTTAATTGTCCTGCATTTAAGAGGTTCAAATATGACATATTCCTACAAAATAACATGCTCATCCCATGTGTGGTTTCAGATATGATTTTGAAACTTCAGCATCAGAAAAAAGTGGTCGTAGAAGCCATGATGAATTTCTGAATCCAATGAAAAACATGATTGATTGATTTTATTTTTGGTGTTTAATGCCACTTTCAACAATATTTCAGCTATATCATGGTGACCAGTTTTAGTGGTAGAGGAATCCGGAGTACCCAGAGAAAACCACCTAACATGG
The DNA here is from genome assembly GCA_002080005.1 of Gigantidas platifrons. Lineage (NCBI taxonomy): Eukaryota > Metazoa > Mollusca > Bivalvia > Mytilida > Modiolidae > Gigantidas > Gigantidas platifrons. The sequence continues at coordinate 102,892 of MJUT01030735.1, forward strand.
GCAAGCAACTGGTAAATTTTATCACTTGCGTCTGCGAGTCGAGTGCACCTTTTGCTGTAATTTGCAAAGCCGGGCGTGAACTCACGCCGTATTGGTGATAGGCTTGTATGAGTTGCTAGATCCAGCGACCTAACTCATTGAGCCAACCGGGCCCCTGAAAAACATGTCTTGCTGAGAATCACCCAAGTAATATATCTACCATGTTTGGTTCTAATTGGGCCTGTAAAAAATAGTTTTAAATGTTTATGGACGAAGATGAATTCCAAATGATGGCAATAGCTAATTTTTGTTTTAATACTTGAAGACCATTATTTTTAAAATAATTTATTATATTGTTTCCATTAAAACCTACAGAACATATTATTATTAGTGTCATAAGGTTGATGCAAATCCAAATATATTCTAACAGAGAAAGTGTATTTAAAAATGCATAAATAGGGTAATTTTCAAAAGTTGACATATTTCTGTCAAGACAGTGTAATTGTAATGATATGTTTGCTGGATACTTTTTTGCATACCAAGGTTTAGTATATCACAAACAATAAACCGAACACACATGACGTCCTTCTTTCGCTTTGTGAACAAACGAATGATTTATCGATTGGTTATAATCTCATTAGCACATGCACATGTGACCGACTTTCTCGTCGTAAATGTACATCTTGATGAATTATTGTCTGCTCGAATTTTGCAGCATAAATTGTGTGCGACATATTCCGCAAACGTAAATATAAATACCCGCCTTCCAATCAAAGTATACTACAGTATTTGTACTCTTAGACATACCAGAATCGAAATAATTCATGGAACCCATAATTAATGTGCTTTGAGTTTTAACATGGGTTGGCGGATATTGGTATATTTTATCCCTCGCCTCTTGCTCGGGATAAATCATTAATATCCACCAACCCATGTTAAAACTGAAAACACATTCTGACTTCCACGATTTATTTCTTAATTATATTATGTTAACTGTTCCATGTGATGGAACATAAACAAGTTCCTTGTGTATGGAGAATGTCATATTCACAACAAGCATCAATTGTTTGGAGTGGTCATTGGTGTACCCAGTTGCAATGCATTTTTCTGACCCCATCATTTATCCTGTCCCATGCCATGACCTACATTTCCAACATCAGATGGAGTTGCTCCCCCTCCCTTTTTGTGCTTCAGTGAGTGGCGATTGATATTGGTGGAATTGAGAAAGTTAAGAAAGTAATGGTCGACAATTCAGAATTGTTGACCATTACTCTTTTAGCTTTCTTTTTATAATCCTATGCTTCTTTCCTTTATTACTGAAATATAGTTGCTCAATCCAACTCTGGGTGTTTCACTCCAAAGGACAAATATTACAAATCTGGCCTGAAAGGGTATTAAATAATAAGCAGGAATTGTAAATGCAATGAATATATTAGATAATGTGTAAGCAATAACGATAAATACAATATACAAGGCAAGTGTCAATGTGTATGATTAGACAATGTTTGTTTACCTGCAATCAGCTGTTTTGAATACGAACTGTCCAATTACTTCACGAACTCGATATTTATAGTAGCACTTATCACACATTGAAATCAATACGGATGTGCGTGTGCATAATATATGTTCAATGTTTACAATGCCATGACCATCATTAAAACGGCAGACGAATATCAAAGATGTTAATTTCAGTTATAATAGCATAAATGAAGCTCACAGGAATGTCTTTATCATCATTTAAGTAGGTAATTGATGTTAATACCTCACGGACTATTTGGAAAACATGGGGAAAACAAGATCGGTCATAAAACATGGAAGTTACAGACAAGATTTCCCGAACTTTTCTGCCACAGCCATTCAGTGGAAATGAAGTTATATTTTGGCAATTTCTCGGCTGAAATTGTATAATTTAGGTATTAAACATGAATGAACAGATTCATTAGTCTGTCATAACACTGTTTACAACAATTACCATTATCCAAATGCCACCTTTCAACCATCAATTATTGATTGTAAGCTTAATTCTCATCAAGAAAATATGAAAAATGTACATAGCTGAAACACTGCTTACTTGACATTACAAAAATAATCAATCAGCTATTCAACCAAATTTGCTATAAAGAATTGATCGCAATTTTTGTTCGGTTCATGAAGAAATGCATGCAGGCTACGTAAGGGTGTGTACAACCTGATTGAGGATATTTATAATGAACCGAACAAATATATTCGATCAATCCTTATAAATTAATTAAAACTTTTTTGTTATAATATTGGAAAATATATATATTTTTCAAAATATGGCAAATAATCGGAAATAAATTTATATAACCCCAAAGGTGCCTTATTTAAAGAAAATCGCCTGATGACAATGGCACACACTGCCTTGAGAACGACGTCCATTTTCAGATTCAGTACATATGAAAATAACCTCAACTTTTTAAACCAATCAAAACACGTACAAAATGACATGTGACTCTAACATTAATTTATCTGGATATGGTCCAACTTTTCACATTCGCAAGGTATGCATCTTCATACGGATTCCTGTGACACATTAAAAAACATACTTTCAGCAAGCCAATTATTTTCATTGGTTGATGTGAAAAGAAAGTTTATAAATAGTGATAATCATAAATTCCACCAATAGCAATACAATGATTACCTTTCATCTTAACTGAACTTGAGCCGTCGTGATCGTATGGTAGTTGAATTTACAACTACCTGTGCAATTGTTGCTTATCTAGTATCACCACTTATGTTGTGAGTTTGAACCCCATGCATGGCGAGGCGTATTTGATAAAACATTATCCAATACAATTTTTCAGTGTTTTGTGACAGGTCTGGGTACTCCAATTTCCTCCACAAAAGTAGTAACTGAAATATTTTTGAAAGTGGTGTTAAACACCTAACCTCCAATGAACAAATGATGGATCACAAGTTTGTGTATGTATTGTGGTGTATAATATAAAACCCCTTTGGGTCATAATGTGGCATATCTATACAAGTACCAATAAAACTACAACAATATTGTTTCCCATACAATTGTGGGAACTGTTATACACATAACATGTCATTAAACACTGTACTGAAAAAGAAATAACTTCACTTTCAATTTTTTTTTATTATTAACAATTAAATTAAATTATCTCCATGATCTCAAAATTATGTTTCAGTGTTTACTGCATCTTAATATGTACATGAATGTATGGCTTAATCCTGATTTCTTCAATCTTGTCAACTGAAAACTACAATTATGCATGTCTTTCTAAATCATTAAATAAATATTCTATCACTTAATTCATCACATCTTTCGGTCTTTGATCACTGAATATTGAATCCAATATATCCATGCCATTGTATTCTTTGGATTTATACATGAAAAATCGCAAGTCGACTATGAGAAATCAAACACATTGTTTTACATATGTACATTTTTGTATAATGTGTTCTATTCATTACCGCATGTAATACACACAGACTCTACACAATACAAACAGCTCCAAAATTATATTTTATCGATTACTTCTGATCATTCAAATGTATGAGTATATTCTGGGTTCTGTCTAAGTCAAATATTCCTGTTCCTTTAAAGTGTATGCTGATTATTCTGTGGTGTTTAAATCTTCTTTGAGTTTAAATCATCCATTTTTTTTTTCTTTATGTTAACCTTGAAAAAAAACAACCAAGTTAGCAAAATAAAAGGACTCACTGTACATGTATCAAACTAAATTTAATAGACAATTTCAACATTTCCACCTTTAAAAAAAAACATATGCGTGTTAACATTCTTTTAATACAACCCCTTTATGGAATGAAAAAAAAAAATAGGCTCCAGAGAGCCTGTTGTCACTCACCAGAGATGTTGGGTATTAAAATGTTGTCTTTTGAAAGGAAACTGCAAGAACAAACTTGACATGTGCATTATTCATTCACAGTCTTTTAATCCAGGCGAAGGAGATGGGATGCACTATTCAAAACTAAAGCAACTTCTATTTATAAAGCTTATAATTTGCGAGAAGAGTTCAAATAGACACAATTAACAGCTTGGAATAAGCTTGCAAGGCCTGCTTCAATAGCACAGCTTTGGTGGTTGAAACTTAACAATCATATGTCAATTATTAAGCTTGGATACTGAACAATTTCAATTTTCAAATTGTTAATTCATTTAATTTTAAAATGAAATATATTTGAAAAAAGATATAATTAAGCAATAAAGAAAGTGTAAAAATTAAAATAATTTCTAAATGACATCCTTAATTTCGTTTTATTCTCCAAGTATCATGCAATTAACTTAATTATCTGTCATATTGTTACCAATTAAAAAAACCAATTGCATTAAAATTTTGTTAAACATATTTCACCAAAATCATATATATTTTGGCAAATTTGTAAGATATTTCGTCAAAATTGTATAAGTTTTGCAAATTGTGTTATTAAAATTAAGCATATTTCTACAGAGTTTGTGAAAGATTTATTGTTAAAATGTACATATTTTACTTAATTCAATAGTAAATTATATAATTCTTTACAAGATTTTAGAGCTAAAATACAGGTAAAAATATAACTACATTTCAGAAACAAACTATAATTGTTAAAGCAACTTAACCCCTTATGTTTATGTATACCTGTAATTAAAAGTGGGCAAACCAGGAGCATTGGATGACACCCAAAAACATCAATATTCTTTGTAACTAATGAACAATTAAATTATAAGTTGCACGTTCAATGCTGATATTGTCATAATTTAATTAAAGACAGAACCTTGTTAAAATCAAGACATAATATTGATCCTGCATTCATTATCATTTTTGTATGATAATTACAGTACTCAGTAGGTGTATATAAATACATTTTTGCTGGGTTAAGGCTATTGCCACTTTCAACAATATTTCAGTTAAATATGTGGCGGTCAGTTTTATTTGTACAGGAAACTGGAGTACCTGGAGAAAACAAAAGACTTGTCTCAAATCACTGACCAAGTCAATCACATAATGTTGTATCGAATACACCTCGCCATCTGCGGGATTCAAACTAGCAACTTTAGAGGTGATATGCACATGTAGTTGTTAATCCATTTTTGAAATTTGTAACAGCCCTCTGTAGTATATACATAATGTACAAAAACAATCTCCTGATACTCAATTCATGAACATAGAGTAAGAAGTAAGAGAGTATACCCATACCAGGACTCCACATCGGAACCTGCAACCTGACCGCTGTGGATCAGTGCTGCCCCTAGCTACAATTAGCTTAGATTCTCCCCCTTCCATTTTACACACACATCTTGTATCTGAATCAGTGGAAGGCAAGCTAATTAATCTGTTCATGTTTTATCGACTTGAAATGACACTTTCCTTTATTTAAAGTTGTTGGTAAACACGTGGTGGCAAATCGTGGTTTTTCATAAACAATTAATTAAATAAATACAAATGTATGATAGACTGTAGTCAGTGTTGATGTATCATGTACATGTAATGTATTACTAGCTACCACAGGGACTTGCTCCCAGACACTAAATTGGCACCATTGAAGAATATTTTCTTACTGTCGATCTGTTACGCACTGAACAAAATGGGTGACGCATGTATGCATTGATACATGAGCATGAACTGTTCAAGTAGAGTGGCCGTGATTATGGCGTAAGGGTTATTTCATTTAAAACGTACACGTAACGTTGGTGCATTTATGTGGGATCTTGGAATAAAATAGAAGGTCAATTTTTAATAAAATAATACTTACCACATTAATAATGCACAACTTCTGTGTACTCGAGTCTTGACGGTAACTTTTATCATGCATCGCCATGTTTTTGTACAGGTATATAGTCAAATGCAAGCGCAAAATGATCACGATATCCAGAAAAGTAGCATAAGCCCCGCCTCTTGCAACCAGATTGACAGTTCACCAAAATGCAAGATGCTTGAAAATGGTTACGTTTGCTTCTATAAATTTATAAATGGCATTATTTCGTATTTACTATTCTTTCATAACGAACATATAATTATTTAATATTCAATACGACAGACTATATATTTATCAAAGTGGTACAACAATGCAATTAAAAAAAACAGACGTCTCCGTCATGAAAATATTACATTGTCATAAATTGTCATAAATTAATGTTGCAAGAAAAAGGACTGCCTTAACATGACTGCGCAGAACGGTGTATATACACTGATCTACATGTAACTAAGAGGGAAGAATAAAATGGTGTAGATACACTGATCTAAATGTCACACAGAGTGATGAATAGAACGGTGTGGATCCACCGATCTACATGTAACTAAAAGGGAAGAATAGAATGGTGTAGATACATTTATCTACATATAACTACGAGTGAAGAATAGAACGGTGTAGATACATTGATCTGCATGTAACATAGTGGAGAATAGAATTGTATTGATACACTCATCTGCATGTAACACAGAGTGAAAAATAGAATGGTGTAGACAGACTCACCTACATGCAACATATTGAAAAATAGAATGGTGTAGATACACTAATCTACATGTAAAACAGAGTGAAAAATATAATGGTGTAGATAGACTGATCTACATGTAACTAAGAGTGAAGAATATAATGGTGTAGATACACTGATCTACATGTAACACAGAGTTAAAAATATAATGGTGTAGATAAACTGATCTACATGTAACAGAGTGAAGAATAGAAAAGTGTGGATGGACTTATCTACATGTAACACATACTATTTCTACATATAACTAGGAGGGAAGAATAGAATGGTGTAGATAGACTGATCTACAAATAACAGAGTGAAGACAAGAACGGTGTAGATACACTGATCTACATGTAACTAAGAGGGAATAATGGAATGTGGTCGATACACTGATCTAAATGTCACACAGAGTGAAGAATAGAACGGGTTAGATACATTGATCTACATGTAACTAAGGGGGAAGCATATAATGGTGTTTATACAGTGATCTACATATAACTAAGAGTGAAGAATAGAACGGTGTAGATACACTGATCTACATGCAACATAGTGGAGAATAGAATGGTGATGATACACTGATCTACATATAACACAGAGTGAAAATTAGAATGGTGTAGATAGACTGATGTACATGCAACATAGTTACGAATAGAATGGTGTAGATACGCTGATCTACATGTAACACAGAGAGAAAAATGGAATGGTGTAGATAGACTCATCTACATATAACTAAGAGTGAAGAATAGAACCGTGTAGATACATTGATATACATGCAGCATAATGGAGAATAGAATGGTGTTGATACACTGATCTACATGTAACACAGAGTGAAAAATAGAATGGTGTAGATACATTGATCTACATGTAACATAGTGAAGAATAGAATGGTGTAGATACACTGATCTAAATGTCACACAGAGTGAAGAATAGAACGGTGTAGATACACAGATCTACATATAACTAAGAGTGAAGAATAGAATGGTGTAGATACACTTTTCTCACTTTTGAGATAGAGCAGTTCCTATTTTTGCCGGTGTGAGATTTCCTTGTCTTGTACCCCCCGTTACAAGACAGCTCACACGCGACTTTTCCTGGTAAAATCTTTACTTCGCTTCAGCAATTTCAATCAGGATTTGAATTACTTTCATTTAACCACGATTCTATTACATAGGTATTTTTAAATTAATGTATGTATACTATTCTGCTAGCTAATAATTTAACTTATCTACATGTAACACAGAATAGATCTACATATAACTAGGAGGGAAGAATAGAATGGTGTAGATAGACTGATACACATATAACAGAGTGAAGAATAGAACGGTGTAGATACACCGATCTACATGTAACTATGAGGGAAGAATGGAATGTGGTCGATACAGTGATTTACATGTAACACAGAGTGAACAATAGAATGGTGTAGATAGACTGATCTACATGCAACATAGAGAAGAATAAAATGCTGTAGATACATTGATCTACATGTAACACAGAGTGAAAAATAGAATGGTGTAGTTAGACTGATCTACATATAACTAAGAGTGAAGAATATAACCGTGTAGATACATTGATATACATGCAACATAGTGGAGAATATAATGGTGTTGATACACTGATCTACATGTAAAAAAGAGTGAAAAATAGAACGGTGTTGATACATTGATTTACATGTAACACAGAATGAAAAATAGAATGGTGTAGATACATTGATCTACATGTAACATAGTGAAGAATATAATGGTGTAGATCCACTGATCTACATGTACAAAGAGTGAAAAATAGAATGGTGTAGATAGACTGATCTACATGTAACTACGAGTGAAAAATAGAACCGTGTAGATACATTGATATACATGCAACATAGTGAAGAATAGAATGGTGTCGATACACTGATCTACATGTAAAAAAGAGTGAAAAATAGAATGGTGTAGATAGACGGATCTACATGTAACTACGAGTGAAGAACATGATGATGTAGATTCACTGATCTACAAGTAGCTAACTGTGAATAATATAATGGTGCATATACACTGATCTACATGTAACTAAGACTGGATAATATAATGGTGTAGAAACACTGATCTAAATGTCACACAGAGTGAAGAATAGAACGGTGTAGATACACAGATCTACATGTAACTAAGAAGAAAGAATAGAATGGTGTAGATACACTGATCTACATATAACTAAGAGTGAAGAATAGAACGGTGTAGATACACTTTTCTCACTTTTGAGATAGAGCAGGTCCTCTTTTTCCTGTGTGAGATATCCATGTATCGTACCCCCTCCCCCCCCCCCTGGTACAAGACAGCTCACACGCGACTTTTCCCTGTTAAATCTTTACTTCGCTTCAGCAATTTCAATCAAGATTTGAATTTAACCACGAATCTATTACATAAGTATTTTTGAATTAAGGTATGTATACTATTCTCCTAGCTAATAATTTAACTTATTTACATGTATCACAGAATATATCTACATATAACTAGGAGGGAATAATAGAATGGTGTAGATAGACTGATCTACATATAACAGAGTGAAGAATTGAACGGTGTAGATACACCGATCTACATGTAACTAAGAGGGAAGAATGGAATGTGGTCGATAGACTGACCTAAATGTCACACAGTGAAGAACATAACGGTGTAGATACACTGATCTACATGCAACATAGTGGAGAATAGAATGGTGCTGATAAACTGATCTACTTGTAACAAAGAATGAAAAATAGAATGGTGTAGATAGACTGATCTACATGTAACATAGTGAAGAATAGAATGGTATAGATACACTGATCTACATGTAAAAAAGAGTGAACAATAGAATGGTGTAGATAGACCCATCTACATGCAACATAGGGAAAAATATATGATGGTGTAGATAGACTGATCGACAGAAAACTAAGAGTGAAGAATAGAACGGTGTAGATACACTTTTCTCACTTTTGAGATAGACCAGTTCCTGTTTTTCCTGTGTGAGATTTCCTTGTCTTGTACCCCCGGTACAAGACAGCTTACACGCGACTTTTCCAGGTAAAATCTTTACTTCGCTTCAGCAATTTTAATCAAGATTTGAATTACTTTCATTTAACCACGATTCTATTACATAAGTATTTTTGAATTAAGGTATGTACACTATTCTGCTAGCTAATAATTTAACTTATCTACATGTAACACAGAATATATCTACATATAACTAGGAGGAAAGAATAGAATGGTGTAGATAGTCTGATCTACATATAACAGAGTGAAGAATAGAACGGTGTAGATACACCGATCTACATGTAACTAAGAGGGAAGAATGGAATGTGGTCGATACACTGATCTAAATGTCACACAGAGTGAAGAATAGAATGGTGTAGATACACTGATCTACATGTAACATAGTGGAGAATAGAACGGTGTTGATACACTGATTTACATGTAACACAGAGTAAAAAATAGAATGGTGTAGATAGACGGATCTACATATAACTAGGAGGCAAGAATAGAATGGTGTAGATAGACTGATCTATATGCAACATAGTGAAGAATAGAATGCTGTAGATACACTGATCTACATGTAACACAGAGTGAAAAATAGAATGGTGTAGTTAGACTGATCTACATATAACTAAGAGTAAAGAATAGAACCGTGTAGATACATTGATATACATGCAACATAGTGGAGAATGGAATGGTGTTGATACACTGATCTACATGTAAAGAGTGAAAAATAGAATGGTGTAGATAGACGGATCTACATATAACTAGGAGGGAAGAATAGAATGGTGTAGATACACTGATCTACATATAACAGAGTGAAGAATAGAACGGTGTAGATACACCGATCTACATGTAACTAAGAGGGAAGAATGGAATGTGGTCGATACACTGATCTAAATATCACACAGAGTGAAGAACAGAACGGTGTAGATACACTCATCTACATGCAATATAGTGGAGAATAGAATGGTGCTGATAAACTGATCTACTTGTAACACAGAGTGAAAAATAGAATGGTGTAGATAGACTGATCTACATGTAACATAGTGAAGAATAGAATGGTGTAGATACACTGATCTACATGTAACACAGAGTGAAACATATAATGGTGTAGATAGACTCATCTACATGCAACATAGGGAAAAATATATAATGGTGTAGATAGACTGATCGACAGAAAACTAAGAGTGAAGAATAGAACGGTGTAGATACACTTTTCGCACTTTTGAGATAGACCAGTTCCTATTTTTCCTGTGTGAGATTTCCTTGTCTTGTACCCCCGGTACAAGACAGCTTACACGCGAATTTTCCCGGTAAAATCTTTACTTCGCTTCATCAATTTCAATCAAGATTTGAATTACTTTCATTTAACCACGATTCTATTACATAAGTATTTTTGAATTAAGGTATGTATACTATTCTGCTAGCTAATAATTTAACTTATCTACATGGAACACAAAATAGATCTACATATAACTAGGAGGGAAGAATAGAATGGTGTAGATAGACTGATCTATATAGAACAGAGTGAAGAATAGAACGGTGTTGATACACCGATCTACATGTAACTAAGAGGGAAGAATGGAATGTGGTCGATACACTGATCTAAATGCCACACAGAGTGAAGAATAGAATGGTGTAGATACACTGATCAACATGTAGCATAGTGGAGAATAGAACGGTGTTTATACACTGATTTACATGTAACACAGAGTGAAAAATAGAATGGTGTAGATAGACTGATCTACATGCAACATAGTGGAGAATAGAATGCTGTAGATACACTGATATACATATAACACAAAGTGAAGAATAA